>JAECXD010000715.1:0-52574 GCA_018151445.1 Zaprionus inermis | reverse complement strand
TGATGATTATTTCTACGACAGCTATATTTTTATACTGATCCGATTTTTATATAGATTCGACATTGTAATATGATACTACATTCATCATAGGTAAGCCGCAACAAATCATTCATGAATTCGTCAAACTTTTGGCGAAATTAATATATTTTTTGCAAAGTCGGCAAGGCTACAATCGAGCACGCACGACAGAAATATACCCTTTTCCCATTTTTAAAAACCCGTTACATGTAACCACACTTACAAAAGGAAGTGCACAAATTATTCTGCCACCTACTGCTTACTCGGTCTCACTCACACAAACAGACAGAGGATAGGTCCATATAGTATATACCTATATTTAAACTGAAACAGAATGTTAAAACTTCAGTAATTAAATAATCGCAAATTTCTGATTTGTGGGGGCGGTGGGCGTGAACGTGAACTAAAAATACTTTATCTGCTTAGGATGTATAGGAACCATCATGTCAAATTTGGTGTCTCTAGCTTTTATAAAAGCTGACGGACAGACAGGCGGATATTGGCTAGTGACCCTGAGCAAGAATATATATACTTTGTAAGGATGCCACGCCTCATTATGCCTGTTACATACATTTGCAAAAAGTTAGCATACCCTTTCTTGACCATTTTCAATGGTCGAAGGGTATAAACAACTCTTAATTCAAACTGAACGAGTTACTTACCCGCACATTACGGATAATAGTGCAAAAATGCCACCAATACTAATAATAATTTGCCACTGTAATTGGGAGCAGCCAAATATGAATATTTACTTAATTATATTATATAAATTATTGTATGTTCTTTTCAGCGTGAGGGTTTATACAGTAAAAGCCCTGAAATTTTGTCTCGAAGGGTAAAATTAGTTTTCCTATGAATATTTTAATTGACTGGTTAATAAAGCTAGAGAAAAGTAGACGAATGAGTCTGCCTCAGGAATATTGAATGAAAGAAAGCAACCTAACGCCCATTCAGTCAACGCCCATTTTTATACACTTCGACCATTGAAAATGGTCAAAAAAGGGCATACTTACTTTTTGCAAATGTATGTAACAGGCAAATAGAGGCGTGGCAGACCTCACAAAATATATATGTTCTTGCTTAGAATCACTAGCCGAGTCCGATTATCTGTCCTTCCGTCCGTCTGGTGTGTGTTTGAACGCACAGATCTCAGCTATAATAAAAGCTAGAGACACCAAATTTTTCATGACGGTTACTGTATATTAGCAGATAAAGTTTATTTTAAAATTCATATGTTACGCCCACCGCCTTCGCAAATCGGTAATTTACGATTATTAAAGTATTGAAGTCTTAATATTCTGCTTCAGTATACATATAGATAAATACAATTACAATATGATTGAACCAATATCACAGAAGTTATTACTGCTAACGTTTTCAGTACAAAAGTATGGTTCGAGCAGCACCTTGAGTAGCTGCTATGAGTAGTTGACGTCAACGCCGACCCGCGACCCGTTTCGCGGGCAGAATAATTAACATTGTTACATGTTTGTGCAGGGTTTTTAAGACTGGACGACGAGTATATTACTTTCGGGCGCGCTTGACTGTAGCCTTACCGACCTTTTATTACAAACATAACATTTATTTTTTAATTTGGCTTATCAATTGTGGATTGATCCAAAATAATTTTAATGTTAATTCACAAACTAACTTCAAATCTAATTGCATTAAAGATATAGTTACATGATTCACAATTACACATTATAGGTGCCTTTTAAAAAACCTTTTTAACAATTTAAGAAGTGAATTTTACAACGAAAACATTTTATTTTTCCAATATAAACATTAGTTACATTATTAGTTACATATAATAATTAAAAAATGTATTAAAGTTTTTAGCTGATGTCGAAATCTTTATTGCTATGCGTATTTTGGCTTCGGATTCGAATTAAGGAAATCAAAAAACACATAAGAACAATCATCGCATGACTATGTTGTGACCCCCCATGTTTTTTAAGGCTTTGAAAAATGTTATGATTTTTGAGACTAAGTCAAAACTTTGACGTACAGGATAAAACTGATTTGCAGGATCAAATTTGTAAGGTTTAAATAAATAAGAAAACATCAACCGCATGACCAGCTCATGATTCAATATTTTTTGGGGAAACATTAAGTAATTTTCAGTTTTGTGAGTCTTCTCTTGTCGGAATCCAGAAGTGATAGCGGGATTCATACGCAGCATTCAGATTCAGCGACCCGAAATACATATAACTCCATATTTTGCAGGACTTAAATTTCTTGCCAATTTCATTTTTATAACCACTTTATTTTATAAATATCAAAACTTATATTTATTAACACTAATTATGTCCCACTTGCATAATTTGATAATTCTTTGCATGCTTAAGCTCGTATGTAAAACACCTTTAACAAAATTCCGCCAAAAATGAGTAAATATACAAGAAAATGACATATCAACCGAGAACGACTCTTTTATAGTCATTGAATTAAACTGAGGTCTATTGTATTTGTCGGAAAGTTTGAAACAATATATATATATAATATATAATAATATATAATATATATATCAGGACTCAATATTTTTTGGGGAAACATTAAGTAATTTTCCGTTTTGTGAGTCTTCTCATGTCGGAATCCAGAAGTGATAGCGTGTATATATATATATATAGTTACATATCCACTACACGTATATCGGACTTACACAAAGGTCCCTACACAACACCACACGCACACATACAAATGTAAACATTTGTACTTAAAAGAATAAAAGCCAAAGCAAAAGCCCTTCTCAAATTCAACTTCCCACGCGTAGCAAGTCACCCCACTCATAAGTTGAGCTTTCAAATCATAAACATCCAAATGACCGATCAAAGTCCGAATCCCACAGTCTCCCCCAATTTGAATTCGATCACCATTGCCGATAGCCGCCACTTGCAATAACAAATACATCCGTGCGCGCCGTCCATCACGCACTTGTCTCAGGAGGATCGATAATAAATATCGTTCCCCCAATTTTTCGGAGAGTCTAGAGATACCCTTTCAGCCTATTTAAGCTTAGGCTTGCCTTCGGGCACTAGTTCAGTTCAGATACAGTTTTCTCCGAGATAACTGCTGTTCAGCCGCCCCGTTCGTCGAATAGCAACCAATCGGCTTTGGTGCTTCCATTTAATAGGAAGATAGTGTTATTAAATAAAAATAAAATAAACTTTGTTTTTTTTTGAATATAATATGGATCCATCCTCTGAATTACAATCGTATCCAATACCAATCCGGACCAATAGCACAGAATTTATTCAATTTAACGTCTTCAGTACAAATGTTCGGTACGAGCAGCAGCCTGTGCACTGCTGTAAGTAGTTGACATCGATTTCGCGAGGTGGCGCATTATTTTATATGAGTGAGAAGAAGTAAGTAATACGTGGTAGAATAAATTTTGTAGAGTTCTCTGTTTGAGATTATAAGTGTGTCTACATGTTTATAACGGGCGTGCTCGACTGTAACCTTCGTTACTTGTTTGACTTTTTTTTTAGGTCGAAGGGTATCATTTCTTGAGTCGATTTTAAATGAACTTTAAATGAAATTGACAAAAAAAAATCGATAGGTTATATAAAAACTGTACAATATATCTATTCAATCCGACTTGTCCGAATTATTAACAGCCTTAAGCTAGGAAAACACGTGTGCTAAGATTTAGACCAGCTGAGAGACTAGTTTGCGTTACAACAGACAGACGGATGAACAAACGGACAAACGCACATTACTGGTTCATGATAATTGAAGTCGTGCGAGGATCTTCACTATAGATCATCCTAGGTCAAGGTGGTATCGCCGGTATTTAGTATGCGAACTCCGAATATCTGTCGCTCTCAAATTTCATTAAGATTCCTGCCGTACGCGGGCTAGGCCGTGGGTTATCTTCCCTTCCCGTTCATTCGTGGGACCAAATTGAATGGATCCTAAAAATTAAGAAAAGTGGGATGCGACTTCGATGACATCAATCCAGGGCGAAACATTGATACCTAAGAGGTCACGACTTACGGTAGCATGCTCTCAGATCGAGAGAGGCAGGTATCTTAGATAGCCTTTATCAAATGAAGAACTGCGAGAAGGAGCATTAAAACCAAGTAGCAAGCAGCGTTATGTCTCGCCTGACAAAAAGCGTGCTATTGCACTCCGCACTGGATGTTAGCCCAGGATTCGTAGATTTTATACCCCGGAGTTACTAGCTTACTGTGCGAGGATAACAACATTGCTAATTGGGTCAGGAGACATATTAGGACCATCATCTCTCACAGAGTTCCCACGAGCTCACCTCATGAGAGACTACTTTCCAAGCAGTGCTCACTTAACGCCCGCTCCCAGCCTTAACAACACCACGACTCACCTCGTTATAATGGTTGAAAAGAAGTTGTACAGGACTAAAACGGAGTGCAAGTGGAATTTCTGCTTTAGCAGGATCAATTCGATCCTAAAGAATGAGGACAAGGCAAGTGGCCTTGTTACTAAACTGTGTGGGAAGGTAATGAGAGCAAATAAGGTGCTCCCGACGAACCTCCACCAAGCAGAGACGTGTCGGCCACCATGTGCAGGGTCGTCTCTGATGGTTGTTTGGTTTGGTATCCGTTATCCGTGGATTTTGCGTCGACGCATGCATGTCTTGTAAGTTGATTTATGGTTATATGGGAAGTGTCCCTCCACTGTTTTACTTGTGGAAAATAGTGTCAGACATTTCCCCTTAACCAATTTTTTTTTTTTTTTTTTTTGACGTTGATACAATGCAAAACCAAGCCGATGCTTGTTCCAATGCAATCCCAGACACAGCGACCGAGGGGCACAGTCGTCTGACGTACGACTCGAAACGCGAAATAGAGAATGCGGGCATGCAAAGATAACGAGATAGTATAGAATTTCGAGGAAAGATTACTTAATTTCTAGATAGGTAAGATAGAAATTCAAATTTTTGGCATGTAACAGAGGAAGTGTTAGAAAAAAAGAAAGAACAGATTATTGTAATCCGAATACCCATAATACCCATCCATAATACCCTAAACGATCGTGATTAGGAAGAATTAGTGGTAAGTAATTACGTGTTATTCTGCAAGAGACAGAGAAGTGTAACTGGCTAACCAGGTTAACACTATCTACGTCACCTTGGATGAGTTTATTATTTATTCCTAGATACCTGGTGGCGACGGCTATAAAAAGAGTCACGGCAGCTGTGAATGGGAAGCTGTGAATGCTTGTGCATAGTTCATGGGGAACGATGATGAAGTCCTTCCAGCAAAGGTCCAGCTGATAATAAAGCTTTACCGTCAGCACAATAAGCTGCTTGTGATCGACTGTAATGTCAGCAAACGTGGTGAGTCCCTGTTAGAATATCTATTGTGTTGAAACTTACATAAAGCAAATGCAGGGTGGAAAGTCGCTTTAATTAACGCTAATAGGGAGGACGTTCTCTTTATCGGACCATCAGCACATCAGGTTCGACAATCCTGATGAAGTCGAGATCCTCTGTAGCATTCAAAGCAGACTACTGTAAAGGGGTTACAACCACTTTTTTAACATTGCTTTTTTTTTTTGGACGTTGATACAATGAATGTATAATCAAGTGGTCCTTGCAAAACCAAGCCGATGCTTGTTACGCGCGGATCCCAGACACAGCGAATGTCCACCTCCCGCCCAACCGACCGAGGGGCACAGTCGTCTGACGTACGACTTGAAACGCGAAACGCGAAATAGAGAACGCGGGCATGCAAAGATACCGAGATAGAAAAGAATTTCGAGGAAAGATTACTTAATTTCTAGATAGGTAGGACACAATTTCAAATTTTAGGCATGCAACCCTAAACGGATCGTGAAGGGCATAGTTCGACCTACAATTAGGAAGAGTTAGTGGTAAGTAATTACGTGTTAATCTACAAGGGACAGAAAAGTGTAGCTGGCTAACCAGGTCAACACTGTCAATTTCACCTTGGATGAGGTTACTTATAAATACTACACCCAGCATGGTTCTACGATTAGCTAGAGAAGGTAAGTTAAGCAGTAGAAGTTTACTGCCATAGGAAGGAAGGCTTAAATTTACGTCCCAGTTAAGGCCTCGTAAGGCGAAAATTAAAAAATTTTTTTGTACAGATTCAATGCGGTTTTTGTGAGTAGTGTACTGGGGACACCATACGCATGATCCATATTCCAGAATTGGACGAACAAGTGAGGTGTAGAGAGTCTTTGTTACATAAATCGTCAAACTCCTTAGACCATCTCTTAATAAAGCCAAGCACACCCATGGCTTTATTGACCATATGGGAAATATGTTCGGAAAACTTTAGTTTTCGCTCCAAACGGACCCCAAGATCATCAACTAGAGTAATTCTTTCTAAGACACAACCACAAAGAGTGTAGGAAACGTACTTTGGACTGGCTCGATAGAATGTCATCAGCTTGCATTTGGAGCTGTTCAGGTTTAAGAAATTTGCACAACACCAGGAATGAAAACTATTTAGGTCGGCTTGTAAGTAAGAGTGGCAGTAGTCATCTTTAAATTGATAACAAAGCTTTACATCGTCCGCATACATGAGAGTATGGGAGTTATGTATGACCAAAGGGAGGTCATTGATGAAAAGCGTAAAAAGGAGGGGGCCTAGATGGCTACCCTGAGGAACGCCAGATGTGGCATGAAGAAGGTGTGAAAATACATTTTTAAAGAGAACTCTTTGGGTTCTGCCATTCAGATAACTCACAATCCAATTAAGAAGTTTTGGTGTGAAGCCTAAGAGGCTGAGTTTATGTGCAAGAAGGGAATGATTTACTGAGTCAAAAGCCTTACTGAAATCAGTGTATATAACATCAGTTTGAAGATTTTCCTGAAAACCTTTTATAACAAAGGATGTCAGCTCCAGTAAGCTTGTCGTAGTTGAGCGGCTTTTTTTTTTTTTTATAAGATCACAGAAATTATCAGAATAACAATAAGTATACAAATCTTAATTATAAACACTACTTAAGTCATTTGAACTGTAGTGTAAAAGAACGGGCATAATGATCAGCGTTATGTTGGAAGTTCGTTGCAGCGAAACCGGGATCAGTCGCAAGTTCAATTTTCTCGCAAAGTGGTTGGTTGTGGAAGTTAATTTGTACATGTAACTAACGGATAGGATGTTCAGGTCGCTTTGGATATTTGTTTCGGATATACCAGGGTGTCCCAGTGATTGGTCTAAGTATCTTTGATAGATAAGTAACGTTTTTTGTTTTTGGACTATGGTGTTGTTTAAGGTAATGGAAAGGCAGTCTCACCGGTTGAGTGTGAATGTTACATGCTTACATTTTTGTTCGTTTACATTCAGTCGGATAGCCAATTGTCGAGAGATTTAAGTTGTTGCTTGAAATGGACATTTGGATCGATTTAAAATCGCTGTGTTGCCGACAAAAGTTGAAGTCGTTTATAGTCTGCTTGTGGGTATGTCAGCAGTATAATGGACATATAGCGTTGGTCCAAGCATGCAGTCTTGGGGAACTCCATTGATTCTAGCGTGGTCATATCTTATGGGCTTTTTGCTTGGTCGTCGTATATTCGCACCGGTCATACAAACGAGCTTGTAACAGCGTTCAGCTCGAACACATATTAAAGGTGCGTTGCAAATGTGGTGTCTCTTTCTTTCGGGTCCATTCACCTGCCATTTTTCGTAAAGGGAAAATAGTATCTGCCAGCGTTGTTAAACTGGGATAAATTTCCAAAGTGAGTTTTTGCTGCCAGATGTTGATAGTTGCACTATTTACCGACGTTGAGCATTTTTCTCTTCTTGCTTAAGTGCATTGGATAGCTTTTTTAGTTTATGCTGATTCAACAAAAACAAGGGTGCATTTGTATATACTGCCGACACCGTTACAGTATTTGTTTTTGTTACAAATGCAGTGGCCAACGATTTCTTATCGTTGGTATTGATCGACGTTTGCATGGGTTCGAGCACTTTTTTACCCTTCGACCATTGAAAATGGTCAAAAACTGTTTACTTACATTATGCAAATTTATGTAACAGGCATAAGTAGGCGTGCAGATGCCACAAAGTATATATATTCTAGCTCAGGCTCACTAGCGAGGTCGATTGAGCAATTTCCGTCTTTCTGTCCATGTGTCCATCTCTTTTAGACAACAGATCTCAGCTATTATAAAAGACAGAGACACCAAATTTGGCGCGAAGTTTCCTATAGATGAAGTTTATTTCAAAGTTTAGATGCCACGGCCATCGCTTTCGCGAATCGGTAATATGCGATTATTAAGCATAGTATTGAAGTCTCAATCTCATACACATAGATAGATACTATATGAATCCATCCTCTAAATTAAAAACTGATCGGACCAATAAATCACAAATTATTTCAAGCATAAATATATGGTACGAGAGCCAGCCTCCGCGCTGCTATGAGTAATTGACGTCGATACCGCAAGGTGGCGCTTTATCTTTTGTAGTGTGTGTGTGTGTGTGATAAATGTTGTTGGAGTTTCTGATTAAGATAATAAGTGCGGTTACATGTTTGTAACCGTTTTTTATACCCGCTACTCAAAGAGTATAAGGGTATTATAACTTTGTGCCAACCGAAAATGTTTGTAACAGGCAGAAGGAGAAATCTCCGACCCCGTAAAGTATATATATTCTGAATCAGCATGAACAGCCGAGTCGATATAGCCATGTCCGTCTGTCCGTCTGTCCATCCGTATGAAAACCTGGATCTCAGCTATTATAAGAGCTAGAGCTACCAAATTTGGAGACAATATGTGTTAATTCTGCACGCAGATCAAGTTTATTTTGGATTTTTGCCACGCCTCCATCCGCCCCCATAAATCGAAAAAAAATCGATTGTAGCTGCAAATATAAATCTACAGCAATCATTTTTTATACATGTGATAAAAACCACTATGCGGGTGGCAAAGTTTCAATAAGATCGGCCGATAAATAAGGAAGATATTCAAGAAATAGTATTGCACTGTGGCCATGTGCTTATGTCGGTTTTTCCTAATGTCAGAACCCGAGTTCAACTCCAGCAGCAGACAACTTTTTTTTAAATATGTGGCAACCTTTTTTTTATACCCTTGCAGAAAGTATATTAATTTTAGCCAGAAGTTTGCAACGCACCTTAGGAGACATCTCCGACCCTATAAAGAATATATATTCTGAATCAGCATCACCAGAGGAGTCGAAAAATGGATGTCCGTCTGTCCGTCCGTCCTATTCTTATTACGTTCTTAATGTGCTGTCAAAATTGTATCAAAATCGGACCACTATAACATATAGCTGCCATAGGAACAATCGGCTGAAATCAGGGTTTTTGTATGTAACGCATTTTTCAAAATTATCAAAATTTTATTTTTGTCAACAGCCGTTATATTTTCGCAAAAGTCGATGTTTAAAATTATTGAAAAAAGTAACGCATTTTTCAAAATTTTATTTTTGTCAACAGCCGTTAGATTTTTGCTAAAGTCGACGTTTAAAATTATTGAAAAGTGTAACGCATATTTTTAAATTTTCAAAATTTTTTGTCTTCAAAAACCGATAGATTTTCTCAAAAAACCAACGTTTAAAATTGTTAAGAAGTGTTACGTATTTTTCAAAATAATCAAAATTTTATTTTTGTCAACAGCAGTTATATTTTTGCTAAAGTCGACGTTTAAAATTATTGAAAAATGTAACGCTTATTTTTAAATTTTCAAAATTTTTTGTCTTCAAAAACCGATAGATTTTCTCAAAAAACCAACGTTTAGAATTGTTAAGAAGTGTTACGTATTTTTCAAAATTATCAAAATTTTATTTTTGTCAACAGCCATTAGATTTTCGCCAAAGTCGACGTTTAAAATAATTGAAAAGTGTAACGCATTATTTTAAATTTTGAAAAAAAAATTTTTTGTCAAAAGACGTTAGATTTTTGAAAAAGTGGACATACAAAATTACTGAAAAGTGTAATAAATTTTCAAAATTTTCAAAACAAAGTTTTTGTAATACCGTTACATTTTTGCAAAAATCGACGTATTAAATTATTAAAAACTATAACGCATTTTTCAAAATTTTATTTTTGTCAACAGCCGTTAGATTTTCGCAAAAGTAGACATATAAAATTACTGAAAAGTGTAAAAAAATTTTCAAAATTTTCAAAAAAATTTTTGTAATACCGTTACATTTTTGCAAAAATCGACGTATTAAATTATTTAAAAGTGTAACGCAATTTTCAAATTTTTATTTTTGTCAACAGCCGTTAGATTTTTGCCAAAGTCGACGTTTAAAATTATTGAAAAGTGTAACGCATATTTTTAAACTTTTAAAATTTTTTTGTTTTCAAAAACAGATAGATTTTCTTAAAAGACCATCGTTTAAAATTGTTAAGAAGTGTTACGTATTTTTCAAAATTATTAAAATTTTATTTTCGTAAACAGCCATTAGATTTTCGCCAAAGTCGACGTTTAAAATAATGGAAATGTATAACGCATATTTTTAAATTTTCAAAATTGTTATACCCTTGCAGAGGGTATATTAATTTTAGCCAGAAGTTTGCAACGCACCTTAGGAGACATCTCCGACCCTATAAAGTATATATATTCTGAATCAGCATCACCAGAGGAGTCGAAAAATGGATGTCCGTCTGTCTGTCCGTCCGTCCGTCCGTCCGTCCGTCCGTCTGTTGCAACTCAAATTAGTCCCCCAGTTATTCAGCTATCTTCATGAAACTTGGCACACAAGCTTATTATTGCTGTAGGCTGTAAATATGTCGGAACGAGCCAGATCGGACCGATATATCGTATAGCTGTCATAGAAGCTATCGGCCGATTTTTGTTGTTTTTCAAGATATTGCAACAAGATTTGGCAAATCCTATTCTTATTACGTTCTTAATGTGCTGTCAAAATCGTATCAAAATCGGACCACTATAACATATAGCTGCCATAGGAACAATCGGCTGAAATCAGGGTTTTTGTATGCAAACCTGTTTTGTTTTTGGAAATACCGCACATTATCAATACTTTTTAATGTTATACAGTAACCCGCCCTTAGTTTTTCCATTTAAATATCTCAGACGTTTATATTCTATAGCTGTTATAGGAACAATCAGTCAGTACGACTGTCTGTTGCAACGCAAATTAGTCCCCCAGTTATTGAGCTATCTTCATGAAACTTTGCTCACAAGCTTCTTATTTCTGCCCTCTTTAAATAAGTCGGAACAGGCCAGATCGGACTGATATATCGTATAGCTGTCATGGAGCCTACGGCCGATTTTCGTTATATTTCAAGATATAGCTATCAGGCTTATCACATCCAAATCTAAGTGTGTCCCTAATAATAAAGTTCGAAATCGAACTTTTATAACTTATAACGATCAACGATCAGCCTAATGAAGGTTCATGTTGCAATTTTATGGAAATCTGAGTACTATTACATATAGCTGTTAAACAAAAAATCATGTAGCTGTTAATCAAACGCATTTTTGAATGAGATCTTTCCAAATTTATTTATATTTTATGACCAACAGATCCTTTACAACACAAAGACATTTCCTCATAACATTTTGTGTTAAGTATATAAGAAATCCAGGTATATACAAAAGCATTAAAAAGGTAGAATTATTTTTTTTCGAAGCAGGTGTTTGATTCATAGCCTTAATCAGGTAAAAATCTTGACTTCCTGTACTGTTATAATTGTTCAATAAATACCACAGAAACCAGCAGCAATCCAAATATATTTTTGCTAAAGTCGACGTTTAAAATTATTGAAAAGTGTAACTCATATTTTTAAATTTTCAAAATTTTTTGTCTTCAAAAACCGATAGATTTTCTCAAAAAACCAACGTTTAAAATTGTTAAGAAGTGTTACGTATTTTTCAAAATTATCAAAATTTTATTTTTATCAACAGCCGTTATATTTTTGCTAAAGTCGACGTTTAAAATTATTGAAAAGTGTAACGCATATTTTTAAATTTTCAAAATTTTTTGTCTTCAAAAACCGATAGATTTTCTCAAAAAACCAACGTTTAAAATTGTTAGGAAGTGTTACGTATTTTTCAAAATTATCAAAATTTTATTTTTGTCAACAGCCATTAGATTTTCGCCAAAGTCGACGTTTAATATAATTGAAAACTGTAACGCATTATTTTAAATTTTGACAAAAAAATTTTTTTTGTCAAAAGACGTTAGATTTTTGAAAAAGTGGACATACAAAATTACTGAAAAGTGTAATAAATTTTAAAAATTTTCAAAACAAATTTTTTTGTAATACCGTTACATTTTTGCAAAAATCGACGTATTAAATTATTAAAAACTATAACGCATTTTTCAAAATTTTATTTTTGTCAACAGCCGTTAGATTTTTGCAAAAGTAGACATATAAAATTACTGAAAAGTGTAAAAAAATTTTCAAAATTTTCAAAAAAATTTTTGAAATACCGTTACATTTTTGCAAAAATCGACGTATTAAATTATTTAAAAGTGTAACGCAATTTTCAAATTTTTATTTTTGTCAACAGCCGTTAGATTTTTGCCAAAGTCGACGTTTAAAATTATTGAAAAGTGTAACGCATATTTTTAAACTTTTAAAATTTTTTAGTTTTCAAAAACAGATAGATTTTCTTAAAAGACCATCGTTTAAAATTGTTAAGAAGTGTTACGTATTTTTCAAAATTATTAAAATTTTATTTTCGTAAACAGCCATTAGATTTTCGCCAAAGTCGACGTTTAAAATAATGGAAATGTATAACGCATATTTTTAAATTTTCAAAATTTTTATACCCTTGCAGAGGGTATATTAATTTTAGCCAGAAGTTTGCAACGCACCTTAGGAGACATCTCCGACCCTATAAAGTATATATATTCTGAATCAGCATCACCAGAGGAGTCGAAAAATGGATGTCCGTCTGTCCGTCCGTCCGTCCGTCCGTCCGTCTGTTGCAACTCAAATTAGTCCCCCAGTTATTGAGCTATCTTCATGAAACTTGGCACACAAGCTTATTATTGCTGTAGGCTGTAAATATGTCGGAACGACCCAGATCAGACCGATATATCGTATAGCTGTCATAGAAGCTATCGGCCGATTTTTGTTGTTTTTAAAGATATTGCAACAAGATATGGCAAATCCTATTCTTATTACGTTCTTAATGTGCTGTCAAAATTGTATCAAAATCGGACCACTATAACATATAGCTGTCATAGGAACAATCGGCTGAAATCAGGGTTTTTGTATGCAAACCTGTTTTGTTTTTGGAAATACCGCACATTATCAATACTTTTTAATGTTATACAGTAACCCGCCCTTAGTTTTTCCATTTAAATATCTCAGACGTTTATATTCTATAGCTGTTATAGGAACAATCAGTCAGTCCGTCTGTCTGTTGCAACGCAAATTAGTCCCCCAGTTATTGAGCTATCTTCATGAAACTTTGCTCTCAAGCTTCTTATTTCTGCCCTCTTTAAATAAGTCGGAACAGGCCAGATCGGACTGATATATCGTATAGCTGTCATGGAGCCTATCGGCCGATTTTCGTTATATTTCAAGATATAGCTATCAGGCTTACCACATCCAAATGTAAGAGTGTCCCTAATAATAAAGTTCGAAATCGAACTTTTATAACTTATAACGATCAACGATCAGCCTAATGAAGGTTCATGTTGCAATTTTATGGAAATCTGAGTACTATTACATATAGCTGTTAAACAAAAAATCATGTAGCTGTTAATCAAACGCATTTTTGAATGAGAACTGAGATTTGGCAAATCCTATTCTTATTACGTTCTTAATGTGCTGTCAAAATTGTATCAAAATCGGACCACTATAACATATAGCTGCCATAGGAACAATCGGCTGAAATCAGGGTTTTTGTATGCAAACCTGTTTTGTTTTTGGAAATACCGCACATTATCAATACTGTTTAATGTTATACAGTAACCCGCCCTTAGTTTTTCCATTTAAATATCTCAGACGTTTATATTCTATAGCTGTTATAGGAACAATCAGTCAGTCCGTCTGTCTGTTGCAACGCAAATTAGTCCCCCAGTTATTGAGCTATCTTCATGAAACTTTGCTCACAAGCTTCTTATTTCTGCCCTCTTTAAATAAGTCGGAACAGGCCAGATCGGACTGATATATCGTATAGCTGTCATGGAGCCTATCGGCCGATTTTCGTGATATTTCAAGATATAGTTTATCAGGCTTACCACATCCAAATCTAAGTGTGTCCCTAATAATAAAGTTCGAAATCGAACTTTTATAACTTATAACGATCAACGATCAGCCTAATGAAGGTTCATGTTGCAATTTTATGGAAATCTGAGTACTATTACATATAGCTGTTAAACAAAAAATCATGTAGCTGTTAATCAAACGCATTTTTGAATGAGATCTTTCCAAATTTATTTATATTTTATGACCAACAGATCCTTTACAACACAAAGACATTTCCTCATAACATTTTGTGTTAAGTATATAAGAAATCCAGGTATATACAAAAGCATTAAAAGGTAGAATTATTTTTTTTCGAAGCAGGTGTTTGATTCATAGCCTTAATCATGTAAAAATCTTGACTTCCTGTACTGTTATAATTGTTCAATAAATACCACAGAAACCAGCAGCAATCCAAATATATTTTTGCTAAAGTCGACGTTTAAAATTATTGAAAAGTGTAACGCATATTTTTAAATTTTCAAAATTTTTTGTCTTTAAAAACCGATAGATTTTCTCAAAAAACCAACGTTTAAAATTGTTAAGAAGTGTTACGTATTTTTCAAAATTATCAAAATTTTATTTTTGTCAACAGCCGTTATATTTTTGCTAAAGTCGACGTTTAAAATTATTGAAAAGTGTAACGCTTATTTTTAAATTTTCAAAATTTTTTGTCTTCAAAAACCGATAGATTTTCTCAAAAAACCAACGCTTAAAATTGTTAAGAAGTGTGGTATGCGCACATATCGCGAGTACATTGTACTCAAAATATTTGCATAACCAACCAATAAAGTATATACGCATTGGCAGTGCTAGCATAAACAAATGTTCAAGTGGAAGCGTTATGTGATTGCCCACTTATGAAGCTCACTGCATAAGTGCATGGTCAGCGTTCCCTCGCTGAGCATGCCGCTATGTACACAATATGCGCACACCGCATTCTCACCCTCACTTAAACTCTCTTAGCATAAGTTATACAAGTTAACTAAAGCTAACGTCGCTCCCACGGGCGCATGAAATACGACAACATCGGCATACTGCAACGTAAGCATTATGCCGGATGTCGATACGTAGCCGGCAGACACTGCTTATTTGCGTGGCCGCTACGAATATGAGATCGCAACAATATGTTTCGGTTTCATACTAGCTCCTAAGTTTGAATTATTGTATCTTATATTTAGTTCTGATTTTGCTTCCGACGCTACAGCTCCGCTTGGCTCGGTATAATAAAGCGTAAACAGTAAACTCCTAATCTTTTATTGTCACGGCTCCGCCTGACATCTGATTAGTAAGAGCCGCGCGCGATAACGCCGGCAATAACATAGTAGAGTAGTTCTTTTGTACCCTCGTAAACAGCAGCACTCGCTCTGTTCAATAAAGAGACATTTAAAAGCTACTCCGTCGAATACTTATTGTGAAGCCACCGGCTTACGAAAACCGACGTAATTTACTATAAACACAACAAACCAGGTAACTGGTTAATTGGCGCCCAACTAGTGGTATTTGACAGTGCGTTTGTCATTACCCACGAGATAAAGAATCACAAGTGACTACAAGTGACTCAAACTCAGCCACGACAACAGGGCTGTAGTAACAAACACCAAGTGCTAGCAGTGAAAACAAGTGCTGGTGACCACTGTTGTTTACAACAGAACAATCCGACCAGTTGCCGCTGCTGACCTACGTCAACACAGGCAGCACAGCGACAACGTCATTAACCTCGCCTCTCGAATACAGTCGGCTGAGGTGCGGTATAGCGCAAATTCAACTTCAAGTTACACCGAAGCCGCGGGAGCTCTTCGGGCAGCGACTCACCGCCAGATCAGCGCGCAAGCTATCTGGACAGCGGAGACAGCAGCGCGGGAGAGGCAACGCAGCGCACGCAGCAGATACCAACTGCAGATTAGGACAATCACACAAATCAAACCGCACAACACCAAAAAATGTAAGTTGGCACCTTTATTCAAACTTTCTTGAACCTGCGAATTAGAAATAAGTATAGGAACACATTCTTTTGCAAGTGTCATTGACAAGTAGAATAAAGAAAAAAAGGTTGTAACCGCACAACGACTCGTGAAAATAGTGTTGGATTAGGTTGACTTGAAGTAATAAGCTACTGGCAGCAGGAATAATTTAAACAAAAAATAATTATTAAAAGCAGCGTATCAAATGCACGCGCGCACAAATTCTTTTTCCGTCTGCCTTTGTCTCGTTCGTTTTGGTTTGTCGTCCGACGTAATACGATCCGTAGAATTTTGCAACTTTGTTGCCCCCGTCCTCAAGCATTGTATTCAAAGTTTCGTTGCTTATATTAGAAGCATATGACTTCACCCTTCCTTTTCTATAGAACCACTCGCCGACAGCGTAGTGATTCTGACTCTGATTGCGACAATCATCGCATTCGCTCTCCAGTGCCAAGACGCACACCCTCACCCCCACCTCGTCCTACAGACAGCGTCATGGACCCAGACCAGCTGAAGCTCGTAATACAGGCAGCCGTCACCGCCGCCTTAGCTGAGCAAGCCGCTCTAAATAAGGTCTTGCTTGACAAAGTCAACTCAATGTCTCAGCAGCTAGCGGCAGCGCACATTACGCCACCAGACGTGCAAGCCTATGCACCCATAGAGATAAGAAATGATATCCGCTGCGACGAGCCATTGGATGCCGTCAAATGCCTGCCCGAGTTTGCAGGCACGCATGAATCATATGTTTCATGGAGTTCAAACGTCCAGTTCACGTAATCGAGCAGGAGTTGGGCACGCTGAGACAAGGCAGCATGTCTCTACTGCAGTATTACGACGAGGTCGGCAAAAAACTTACAGTGTTGACTAATAAAGTCAACATGTCATATGAGCCCGTCTTAGCAAAGGGCCTCTGTGAAAAGTTCCGCGAAGATGCACTACGTGTGTTTGTTTCGGGACTCAAGCGTAGTCTCACCGATGTGCTATTCTCAGCAAAGCCAAGGGACCTACCGTCAGCCCTGGCGCTCGCGCAGGAGGTAGAATCGAACCATGAAAGATATGCGTTCGCTGCCGGCTTCGCGAGGAGTGTGGAGGAAAAAGAGCACAAGGCAAGTGCCCAGCAGCGGGTCAAGCCACCCCAGCAAGCAGAAGCGCAGGCAAGTGGGTCAAAGAACCCACATCTTAATAGGCAGCACGAGCAGCAAGGCGAATCCGGCCAGCGAAATGCCGAGCAACAAACTCGCGCCAGTGCTCCAGTACCAATGGAAGTGGACCCATCGCTGTCAAAACTTATACAGCCTACCCAGGCCTCCATTGGCGTCAGCCTGCGGCCGGCCATGTCCGATCGCTCTAACGGTAAGAGCAAGCAACAAAGGGTAAATCATATAACCCAAGATGCTGGACAGGGGCAGAACTCGTACGCCAAAGCCGCCAACGGCGCTGCGGCACAGATCGAAGACGATGCTGAAAGCGATTCTGACGCCCTCAATTTTTTAGGGGAAAATCCCTGCTACCCGTCATCAGACGAAGATAAGTCGATTCACTCGGTCATCAACAGGAGACCGGCTGACAGCGTCCTAACGCACCCTGACGAGCCACAGGTAGAGATCCACAATAGGATCCAGAAAGCTCAAACCGCGCTAAGGGCCATAGAAAACGCCTCGCGGCAGAATAGGGTATTCGATGTTGGCGAAAAGGTGTTGGTGAAATCCAACCGAAGACTCGGCAACCAGCTCACGCCGTCGTGCGAGGAAAGAGCTGTAGAAGCGGACATGGGGACCACGGTCCTTATCGAGGGGAGGGTGGTCCACAAGGACAATTTAAAATGACGCGCTCATTCCTCAGGTCCGTGTACCGCTTAATTTTAAATTTTTTAGCCACTTGGCGCAACATGTAGTAGATCTAAGCTTAGCGCCATCCGCGCATATTATATTCTTAAACACTTTTCTTATTATTGGTGGGGTTCCCCCTTGGCAACAGAACAGAAAAATCAACCATTTAAACTTTCACCAACAAGATCAATCTTATCCGTCCAGTGATTTGGAGAAGGGTAGGGTCTTAGAAGCGCGGTTGATCAACGCGAACAATAGGCAAATAGAAGTCAATACCAAAGTCCTGAGTCAAAATAATAAACTAACTGCCACCGTCAACTTATTCCTCAAGATAGCAAAAGAGTCGCAAATTGACACCGGTCATTTGTATGAAACATTGCTCGCGAGAAGTAGAATGCTCATTTAATGTTGGCCGTGACACTTGCAAAAATGAACATTGTTAGCCCAAATATTCTTGATCACGCAGATTTAAGTTCAGTTTGGCTAGAGGAGCCCACCAACACCCCCATAGGGGACCTCATGTCCGTATCGTCCGTAAAGATTCTGTAATCCAATAACGCATTACACTTTATCATTAAATTTCCGGTAATTAAGTTCGCCTGTAAGAAAATTACTATTTTCCCCGTCAGTCACGAATGAGCCATGCTACGTTTAGATGATGGCGTTATCGCAGAGTGCAACAACGAGATCTGCACCGATAAAGCTTGCACCGCATCAACCAGCGCCACCCTCTGCCAGCTGTCATCAGGCAGCCCATGAGCGAGAGAACTCCATGCAGGCGACGCGGCTCACTGCGAAACACAGCCCAGCAGCCTGGATCCCATCACCCACGTGGATGAGGGGATCGTTATTATCAACGACAGGGCCGCCAAGGTTTAAGTGGGCAACGGCTCTGAAATCTGGGTGCATGGCACGCACCTTGTTACCTTCGCCCGACATGCCGTCATTAACGGAACCCTGTACGTCAACCAGAACGGGGTCCAGAACAGAGCACCAGGTAGCAAAATTCCCTCTGCTGAACATCACCTCCCGCCAAAGCGTGCTCAGTCTCCCGTACCTTCATCGCCTAAATGAAGGTAACTTAGAGACAATCCGGAGGTTCAGAGAAGAATTCAACGCCGAACGACCCCAGCAAGTGGCACTGACCGTAGCAGCATCATGTTGCCTCCTGCTATGTGTTGCCATTGTGGGCTGGCGCGCCTGGAAGGCCAAGAGGTCCGCAAGACAACTGAACGTGGCGATTGCTGAGTTAAGGTCGGCCGAGGGCGGCCTCCGTCTTGAGGGGGGGATAGTTAACTAAAGCTAACGTCGCTCCCACGGGCGCATGAAATACGACAACATCGGCATACTGCAACGTAAGCATTATGCCGGATGTCGATACGTAGCCGGCAGACACTGCTTATTTGCGTGGCCGCTACGAATATGAGATCGCAAAAATATGTTTCGGTTTCATACTAGCTCCTAAGTTTGAATTATTGTATCTTATATTTAGTTCTGATTTTGCTTCCGACGCTACAGCTCCGCTTGGCTCGGTATAATAAAGCGTAAACAGTAAACTCCTAATCTTTTATTGTCACGGCTCCGCCTGACATCTGATTAGTAAGAGCCGCGCGCGATAACGCCGGCAATAACATAGTAGAGTAGTTCTTTTGTACCCTCGTAAACAGCAGCACTCGCTCTGTTCAATAAAGAGACATTTAAAAGCTACTCCGTCGAATACTTATTGTGAAGCCACCGGCTTACGAAAACCGACGTAATTTACTATAAACACAACAAACCAGGTAACTGGTTAATTTACATAATGCTACCGTTTCTCTGCCGGCTTCTCCGGACAGCTAAGGCGCATTACATAGCCTAAGAGACACATTGTGTTAGAGTTAAGAATCAGTTGGGTGCTGACGATCAACACGAGCGCTCAAACTTTTGCAACAAATAAAACGCAGTTAATCTCCACCCAAAGGGACTTTAAGCCTTCTAAATAAAATCTACAATATGGCGACCGTGACATAGGATTCTGGACACCAACACTGAGGGAGGATCCTGGACAACAATACTGCTGGAGGCACCTGGACACCAACACTGCTGGAAGCACCTGGACACCGACACTGCTGGAGGCTGCACTACTGGGGGATATTCATCAACATGGAGGATTTCCTATTTCATAAATCTGAGTGAGTTGGCAATGGGTAAAAAGCGCGGCGGTGTGAGAAATAAACTTAAACAGAGAACAGCTCACCTAAGGTGGCTACTTTACTCTCAAACACCTCCACCCGCCTGGTCGACTGCTCGCAAGTTACAAGCAGAGCTCGACTTTCTTTTGAATGAACTAACTAAAGCGCCAATAAAACCCCAAAGCCACTCACAGATAAAGACTAAAATACAAACAAATGCTAATAATCTCGAACCACCACCCAGAGCTGACTTGCCAATCTACAAAGGAAAATGCCCATTGGACTGCGAGGGGCCTTGGAGTCCCCACTGCATATATACATGCAGCAACAATAACAGCAGAAGCAACAACAACAGCAGCAACAACAACAGCAGCAACAACAACAGCAGCAACAACAACAGCAGCGGAAACAACAGCAGCAGCAAAAACAGCAGCAGCAACAACAGCAGCAGCCAAAAAAATAACAAAAACCAGACCTGTGCAACCAGCACCGGCCAAGTTATGAGGAAATGTCTTTGTGTTGTAAAGGATCTGTTGGTCATAAAATATAAATAAATTTGGAAAGTTCTCATTCAAAAATGCGTTTGAATAACAGCTATATGATTTTTTGTTTAACAGCTATATGTAATAGTACTCAGGTTTCCATAAAATTGCAACATGAACCTTCATAAGGCCGATCGTTATAAGTTATAAAAGTTCGATTTCGAACTTTATTATTAGGGACACACTTAGATTTGGATGTGATAAGCCTGATAGCTATATCTTGAAATATAACGAAAATCGGCCGTAGGCTCCATGACAGCTATACGATATATCAGTCCGATCTGGCCCATTCCGACTTATTTAAAGAGGGCAGAAATAAGAAGCTTATGAGCAAAGTTTCATGAAGATAGCTCAATAACTAGGGGACTAATTTGAGTTGCAACAGACACGCGGACTGACTGAGTGTTCCTATAACAGCTATAGAATATAAACGTCTAAGATATTTAAATGGAAAAACTAAGGGCGGGTTACTGTATAACATTAAAAAGTATTGATAATGTGCGGTATTTCCAAAAACAAAACAGGTTTGCATACAAAAACCCTGATTTCAGCCGATTGTTCCTATGGCAGCTACATGTTATAGTGGTCCGATTTTGATACAATTTTGACAGCACATTAGGAACGTAATAAGAATAGGATTTGCCAAATCTTGTTGCAATATCTTGAAAAACAACAAAAATCGGCCGATAGCTTCTATGACAGCTATACGATATATCGGTCCGATCTGGCTCGTTCCGAGTTATTTACAGCCTACATCAATAATAAGCTTGGGTGCCAAGTTTCATGAAGATAGCTCAATAACTGGGGGACTAATTTGCGTTGCAACAGACAGACGGACTGACTGATTGTTCCTATAACAGCTATAGAATATAAACGTCTGAGATATTTAAATGGAAAAACTAAGGGCGGGTTACTGTATAACATTAAAAAGTATTGATAATGTGCGGTATTTCCAAAAAAAAAACAGGTTTGCATACGAAAACCCTGATTTCAGCCGATTGTTCCTATGGCAGCTATATGTTATAGTGGTCCGATTTTGATACAATTTTGACAGCACATTAAGAACGTAATAGGAATAGGATTTGCCAAATCTTGTTGCAATATCTTAAAAAACAACAAAAATCGGCCGATAGCTTCTATGACAGCTATACGATATATCGGTGCGATCTGGCTCTTTCCGACATATTTACAGCCTACATCAATAATAAGCTTGTGTGCCAAGTTTCATGAAGATAGCTCAATAACTGGGGGACTAATTTGAGTTGCAACAGACAGACTGACTGACTGATTGTTCCTATAACAGCTATAGAATATAAACGTCTAAGATATTTAAATGGAAAAACTAAGGGCGGGTTACTGTATAACATTAAAAAGTATTGATAATGTGCGGTATTTCCAAAAACAAAACAGGTTTGCAAACAAAAACCCGTGATTTCAGCCGATTGTTCCTATGGCAGCTATATGTTATAGTGGTCCGATTTTGATATAATTTTTGACAGCACATTAAGAACGTAATAAGAATAGGATTTGCCAAATCTTGTTGCAATATCTTGAAAAACAACAAAAATCGGCCGATAGCTTCTATGACAGCTATACGATATATCGGTCCGATCTGGCTCGTTCCGACTTATTTACAGCCTACAGCAATAAGAAGCTTGTATGCCAAGTTTCATGAAGATAGCTCAAAAACTGAGAGACTAGTTTGCGTTGCAACAGACGGACGGACGGACGGACGGACGGACGGACAGACGGACATCCATTTTTCGACTCCTCTGGTGATGCTGATTCAGAATATATATACTTTATAGGGTCGGAGATGTCTCCTAAGGTGCGTTGCAAACTTCTGGCTAAAATTAATATACCCTCTGCAAGGGTATAACAAGAAAGCAAGGCTACCTTCGGCTTGCCGAAGGTTTCATACCCTTGCAGTTATACAAAATATAAAATATATTTGGATTGCTGCTGGTTTCTGTGGTATTTATTGAACAATTATAACAATACAGGTAGTCAAGATTTTTACCTGATTAAGGCTATGAATTAAACACCTGCTTCGAAAAAAAATAATTCTACCTTTTTAATGCTTTTGTATATACCTGAGATTTCTTATATACTTAACACAAAATGTTATGAGGAAATGTCTTTGTAAAGGATCTGTTGGTCATAAATTCTAAATTTGGAAAGTTTTCATTCAAAAATGCGTTTGAATAACAGCTTCATGATTTTTTGTTTAACAGCTACATGTAATAGTACTCAGATTTCCATAAAATTGCAACATGAACCTTCATTAGGCCGATCGTTGATCGTTATAAGTTATAAAAGTTCGATTTCGAACTTTATTATTAGGGGACACACTTAGATTTGGATGTGGTAAGCCTGATAGCTATATCTTGCAATATAACGAAAATCGGCCGATAGGCTCCATGACAGCTATACGATATATCAGTCCGATCTGGCCCGTTCCGACTTATTAAAAGAGGGCAGAAATAAGAAGCTTGGGAGAAAAGTTTCATGAAGATAGCTCAATAATAAGGGGGGGACTAATTTGAGTTGCAACAGACAGACGGACTGACTGATTGACACCGGTCATTTGTATGAAACATTGCTCGCGAGAAGTAGAATGCTCATTTAATGTTGGCCGTGACACTTGCAAAAATGAACATTGTTAGCCCAAATATTCTTGATCACGCAGATTTAAGTTCAGTTTGGCTAGAGGAGCCCACCAACACCCCCATAGGGGACCTCATGTCCGTATCATCCGTAAAGATTCTGTAATCCAATAACGCATTACACTTTATCATTAAATTTCCGGTAATTAAGTTCGCCTGTAAGAAAATTACTATTTTCCCCGTCAGTCACGAATGAGCCATGCTACGTTTAGATGATGGCGTTATCGCAGAGTGCAACAACGAGATCTGCACCGATAAAGCTTGCACCGCATCAACCAGCGCCACCCTCTGCCAGCTGTCATCAGGCAGCCCATGAGCGAGAGAACTCCATGCAGGCGACGCGGCTCACTGCGAAACACAGCCCAGCAGCCTGGATCCCATCACCCACGTGGATGAGGGGATCGTTATTATCAACGACAGGGCCGCCAAGGTTTAAGTGGGCAACGGCTCTGAAATCTGGGTGCATGGCACGCACCTTGTTACCTTCGCCCGATATGCCGTCATTAACGGAACCCTGTACGTCAACCAGAACGGGGGTCCAGAACAGAGCACCAGGTAGCAAAATTCCCTCTGCTGAACATCACCTCCCGCCAAAGCGTGCTCAGTCTCCCGTACCTTCATCGCCTAAATGAAGGTAACTTAGAGACAATCCGGAGGTTCAGAGAAGAATTCAACGCCGAACGACCCCAGCAAGTGGCACTGACCGTAGCAGCATCATGTTGCCTCCTGCTATGTGTTGCCATTGTGGGCTGGCGCGCCTGGAAGGCCAAGAGGTCCGCAAGACAACTGAACGTGGCGATTGCTGAGTTAAGGTCGGCCGAGGGCGGCCTCCGTCTTGAGGGGGGATAGTTAACTAAAGCTAACGTCGCTCCCACGGGCGCATGAAATACGACAACATCGGCATACTGCAACGTAAGCATTATGCCGGATGTCGATACGTAGCCGGCAGACACTGCTTATTTGCGTGGCCGCTACGAATATGAGATCGCAACAATATGTTTCGGTTTCATACTAGCTCCTAAGTTTGAATTATTGTATCTTATATTTAGTTCTGATTTTGCTTCCGACGCTACAGCTCCGCTTGGCTCGGTATAATAAAGCGTAAACAGTAAACTCCTAATCTTTTATTGTCACGGCTCCGCCTGACATCTGATTAGTAAGAGCCGCGCGCGATAACGCCGGCAATAACATAGTAGAGTAGTTCTTTTGTACCCTCGTAAACAGCAGCACTTGCTCTGTTCAATAAAGAGACATTTAAAAGCTACTCCGTCGAATACTTATTGTGAAGCCACCGGCTTACGAAAACCGACGTAATTTACTATAAACACAACAAACCAGGTAACTGGTTAATTTACATAATGCTACCGTTTCTCTGCCGGCTTCTCCGGACAGCTAAGGCGCATTACATAGCCTAAGAGACACATTGTGTTAGAGTTAAGAATCAGTTGGGTGCTGACGATCAACACGAGCGCTCAAACTTTTGCAACAAATAAAACGGAGTTAATCTCCACCCAAAGGGACTTTAAGCCTTCTAAATAAAATCTACAATATGGCGACCGTGACATAGGATTCTGGACACCAACACTGAGGGAGGATCCTGGACAACAATACTGCTGGAGGCACCTGGACACCAACACTGCTGGAAGCACCTGGACACCGACACTGCTGGAGGCTGCACTACTGGGGGATATTCATCAACATGGAGGATTTCCTATTTCATAAATCTGAGTGAGTTGGCAATGGGTAAAAAGCGCGGCGGTGTGAGAAATAAACTTAAACAGAGAACAGCTCACCTAAGGTGGCTACTTTACTCTCAAACACCTCCACCCGCCTGGTCGACTGCTCGCAAGTTACAAGCAGAGCTCGACTTTCTTTTGAATGAACTAACTAAAGCGCCAATAAAACCCCAAAGCCACTCACAGATAAAGACTAAAATACAAACAAATGCTAATAATCTCGAACCACCACCCAGAGCTGACTTGCCAATCTACAAAGGAAAATGCCCATTGGACTGCGAGGGGCCTTGGAGTCCCCACTGCATATATACATGCAGCAACAATAACAGCAGCAGCAACAACAACAGCAGTAACAACAACAGCAGCAACAACAACAGCAGCGGAAACAACAGCAGCAGCAAAAACAGCAGCAGCAACAACAGCAGCAGCCAAAAAAATAACAAAAACCAGACCTGTGCAACCAGCACCGGCCAAGCTTAACGCGACCAGTTAAGCCTGAGGGACCGACAGTGCTACCCTGAGAGCACCAACGAGGAGGCTAACCATAATAATATATATATATATATATACATAAGCCTTGTAAACAAATTTTTGTAACATTGAGCGGAAACATTTCTGCCCGATGAGAAGTATATGCCCGTAAACCTATACGAAATATTAGGTAGGAAATGTAAACGTATAAATGAATACGTGAAAAATTAGGCAAAACATGTAAACGTATAAATGAATACGTGAAAAATTAGGAAAAATAATGTTAAAAAAAAATAAGAGGTATAAAAAAAAAATATATGATTATACATGAATATATGAATTGCAAACAAACACAAAAATATGTGTGTCAAAGATAACAATATATAAGTAATACCAATACATGTCATTTTTAACAAATAAAATCGAAAAAGATAACGTAACAACCAAAACCCCAGAAATAAATACAAAAATAACAGAATATTATATAAAAACAAGAAAGCAAGGCTACCTTCGGCTTGCCGAAGGTTTCATACCCTTGCAGTTATACAAAATATAAAATATATTTGGATTGCTGCTGGTTTCTGTGGTATTTATTGAACAATTATAACAGTCAAGATTTTTACCTGATTAAGGCTATGAATTAAACACCTGCTTCGAAAAAAAATAATTCTACCTTTTTAATGCTTTTGTATATACCTGGATTTCTTATATACTTAACACAAAATGTTATGAGGAAATGTCTTTGTAAAGGATCTGTTGGTCATAAATTCTAAATTTGGAAAGTTTTCATTCAAAAATGCGTTTGAATAACAGCTTCATGATTTTTTGTTTAACAGCTACATGTAATAGTACTCAGATTTCCATAAAATTGCAACATGAACCTTCATTAGGCCGATCGTTGATCGTTATAAGTTATAAAAGTTCGATTTCGAACTTTATTATTAGGGACACACTTAGATTTGGATGTGGTAAGCCTGATAGCTATATCTTGCAATATAACGAAAATCGGCCGATAGGCTCCATGACAGCTATACGATATATCAGTCCGATCTGGCCCGTTCCGACTTATTAAAAGAGGGCAGAAATAAGAAGCTTGGGAGAAAAGTTTCATGAAGATAGCTCAATACTAAGGGGGGGACTAATTTGAGTTGCAACAGACAGACGGACTGACTGATTGTTCCTATAACAGCTACATAATATAAACGTCTGAGATATTTAAATGGAAAAACTAAGGGCGGGTTACTGTATAACATTAAAAAGTATTGATAATGTGCGGTATTTCCAAAAACAAAACAGGTTTGCATACAAAAACCCTGATTTCAGCCGATTGTTCCTATGACAGCTATATGTTATAGTGGTCCGATTTTGATACAATTTTGACAGCACATTAAGAACGTAATAAGAATAGGATTTGCCAAATCTTGTTGCAATATCTTGAAAAACAACAAAAATCGGCCGATAGCTTCTATGACAGCTATACGATATATCGGTCCGATCTGGCTCTTTCCGACATATTTACAGCCTACAGCAATAATAAGCTTGTGTGCCAAGTTTCATGAAGATAGCTCAATAACTGGGGGACTAATTTGCGTTGCAACAGACAGACGGACTGACTGATTGTTCCTATAACAGCTATAGAATATAAACGTCTGAGATATTTAAATGGAAAAACTAAGGGCGGGTTACTGTATAACATTAAAAAGTATTGATAATGTGCGGTATTTCCAAAAACAAAACAGGTTTGCATACAAAAACCGTGATTTCAGCCGATTGTTCCTATGGCAGCTATATGTTATAGTGGTCCGATTTTGATACAATTTTGACAGCACATTAAGAACGTAATAAGAATAGGATTTGCCATATCTTGTTGCAATATCTTGAAAAACAACAAAAATCGGCCGATAGCTTCTATGACAGCTATACGATATATCGGTCCGATCTGGCTCGTTCCGACATATTTACAGCCTACAGCAATAATAAGCTTGTGTGCCAAGTTTCATGAAGATAGCTCCATAACTGGGGGACATATTTGAGTTGCAACAGACGGACGGACGGACGGACGGACGGACAGACGGACATCTATTTTTCGACTCCTCTGGTGATGCTGATTCAGAATATATATACTTTATAGGGTCGGAGATGTCTCCTAAGGTGCGTTGCAAACTTCTGGCTAAAATTAATATACCCTCTGCAAGGGTATAAAAATGGGGTTGGTTGACACAAAAACAGTGGATTCCACTGCAAATGTTATCAATAAAGTAGAAATAGAATCAAATAATTTAAGCTTTATAACAATGATCTTATTGGCCATACTAATACTAATGTTAATTCATGCTCTTATAAAAATATACAAGCTACATAATAAATGTATCAAGAAAAAATATAGTAGCAGAGCAAATGGCCTTAAGACAATTTGATTGTACTTAATTAATGATGTCAAATTATAAATAAAATCTAAAGACAAAACAAAAAATACAATTTTCCAAAACATGACTTCAATAAAATATGGATTGGCAAACATTATTATTATTACCATTAATGATATCAAAGACAAATTCAATAAATCATACAAATGCTTGTCTCAGAATAGGGCAACTCAGGAAGCGACTACTAACAAACATACGACCATCCTAGTAAATTGCTTTAACCAGGCAAGATCTCTCATTCATGAGCAGAGAGGACGGTTAGACAAAAAACAGTGGACAAGATTGTCCAAATTTTTGATTAAACTTAGGACTAACCTTATAAACATAAGAGAAAATTATAATCTAAACATATCGATACCGACAATTTTAAATTCCCCTTTGACTCTGAGAAAGGAAGCATCAGGATCGCTAAATTATTCTGATTCCGAGGCAGAAATCAAAGAAGAAGACTTGAGCGATCTGACAATACCGGCAATATTAAAATTGCCTGAAAAATCAGAACACATTAAAGATCAAGTAAAAGAATCAATCAAAATGACGGACGATACAGCCGCCAAGAGGCACTACGTAAAGGAAGTGTCCATTGCAGTACCAGAATTCGATGGACAAAAGATCCATCTTCAGAGGTTTATAATGTCCATCAATTTAATAAACCTTACAAAAGGTTCATTTGAGGACATCGCAGTCCAAGTCATAAAAACTAAATTGATAGGCACCACTCTAAATCTTGTACTCAATGAAACAACAATTGAAGGAATAGTAAACAAATTGCAAACTTCAATTGTTGGGGAGACATCCCAAAATATTAAGGCAAAACTATCTACTGTGCAACAAAAAGGCAAAACTGCTACACAGTTTACCACTGAAGTCGATAATTTACGAAAGCTATTAGAAGTCTCGTATATCGACGAAAGGTTACCTAGTGAGCATGCCAACAGAATAAGCACTAGATATGCCATCGAAATAACGATCAAAAAGGCCGAACACGAAAGTGTAAAAACAGTACTAGAAGCAGGTACGTGCACGACTATGGATGCTGCCATAGGCGCGTACATAAGAACTAGCGCAAGAGTTACTGGTAATGTGAATCACGTGATGTATTCAAAAATAGGTAACTTTAATAGAGGCCAAGGTTATAGAGGTAATGGTCGTGGCAGAGGCTATTGTCATTACAATAAACGCTACAATAATAATAACGGCAATAACGGCAACCAAAATAATGGTAATAGAGGCCGTGGCAATTCCTATAGAGGAAGCCGAAATAATCAAAACCATAACAATAATGGAAATGTAAGAGTAACCCAGAATAATTCGGGAAACTCGCAACAACCCTCAGATACACAACAATAAATAAAGCTCATGTATACTCAATCAATCTCAGTATAAATATATTTATCTCATTTGACCATGTGGCAACAGGGAAAAGACTAATTTTCTTAATTGACACTGGGGCAGATATTTCTATATTGAAAGAAGAGGCCGATTACTTCAACAATATACAAGATGACAATAAAATAAACATTCAAGGTATAAGCCAAGAGATTATTGAATCTAAGGGTTTAACCTCAATAGAGCTACAAACAGATAAATACATAATTCCCCACAATTTTCACATTGTTAATCAACAATTTCCCATACCTTGTGATGGCATAATTGGCATAGATTTCATAAAGAAATTTAATTGCCAGTTAGACTTCAAACCAAGCGAAGATTGGTTTATTATCCGACCCACTAACTTAAAATTTCCGATCTATATTCCCATAACATATAATTCCGGAAATAATAAAATACTACTACCAGCCAGATCACAAGTTGTCCGAAAAATCAATATAACTTCAATTGAAGATAAAAATATATTGATACCCAACCAGGAATTAGAAACAGGTATTTCTGTAGCGAATACCATTTCAACATCAAGTGATGTTTTCATAAGAATATTAAATACGCATCACACTGATAAACTAGTGGATGCAAACAATCTAAAATACGAGCCACTTTCAGACTATGAAATGGTTCATCCAACTAAAGAGTCAAGAGAGCAAACTGTCATGTCCCAATTGTCCAAAAATTTTCCAACCCAATTCAAAACACAGCTATAAAAACTTTGTAGTAAATACACAGATATTTTTGGTCTTACAATAGAACCAATATCGGCTAATAATTTATACAAACAAAGATTGAGATTGAAAGACGATGAGCCAGTATACATTAAAAATTATAGAAATCCTCACAGTCAAAAAGACGAAATTCAAGCACAAGTACAAAAACTAATCGATGACAAAATTGTCGAACCATCAGTATCGGAATATAATAGTCCATTACTATTAGTACCGAAGAAATCTCTTCCAGACTCAGATAAAAAGAAATGGCGATTAGAATTGACTATCGTCAAATCAATAAAAAACTGTTGTCTGATAAATTTCCACTCCCTAGAATTGATGACATCTTGGATCAACTAGGTCGAGCCAAATACTTTTCATGCCTTGACTTAATGTCAGGTTTTCACCAAATTGAAAGGGAAAAAGGTTCAAGAAATATAACTTCTTTTTCAACAACAAACGGTTCATATCGTTTTACGCGATTACCATTTGGATTGAAAGTAGCGCCTAATTCCTTCCAAAGAATGATGACTATTGCATTTTCGGGCCTTGAGCCTACGCAAGCTTTTATCTATATGGATGATTTGATCGTGATAGGTTGTTCCGAAAAGCATATGATTAAAAACTTATCTGATGTTTTTGACACATGCAGGAAATACAATCTAAAACTACATCCTGATCTAAATCTAAAACTACATCCTTCATTCTTTATGCGTGAAGTCACCTTTTTGGGACATAAATGCACAGATAGAGGAATACTACCAGATGACAAGAAGTATGATGTCATAAAAAATTACCCAGTACCTCATGATGCAGATAGCGCAAGGCGTTTTGTTGCATTTTGCAACTATTATAGAAGATGTATTAAAAACTTCGCCGACTATTCACGGCACATAACTAGATTATGTAGTTTTATCTCAAGACCACAATGGCCAACAACTTTCAGTTGCATACGCATCTAGAGCATTTACTAAGGGCGAGAGTAATAAAAGTACAACTGAACAGGAATTAGCAGCAATACATTGGGCAATAACCCACTTTAGACCCTACATTTATGGTGAACATTTTACAGTTAAAATTGACCATAGACCACTCACCTTTTTATACCCTTGCAGAGGGTATATTAATTTTAGCCAGAAGTTTGCAACGCACCTTAGGAGACATCTCCGACCCTATAAAGTATATATATTCTGAATCAGCATCACCAGAGGAGTCGAAAAATGGATGTCCGTCTGTCCGTCCGTCCGTCCGTCCGTCCGTCCGTCCGTCCGTCCGTCTGTTGCAACGCAAACTAGTCCCCCAGTTATTGAGCTATCTTCATGAAACTTTGCTCACAAGCTTCTTATTTCTGCCCTCTTTAAATAAGTCGGAACGGGCCAGATCGGACTGATATATCGTATAGCTGTCATGAAGCCTATCGGCCGATTTTCGTTATTTTTCAAGATATAGCTATCAGGCTTACCACATCCAAATCTAAGTGTGTCCCCTAATAATAAAGTTCGAAATCGAACTTTTATAACATATAACGATCAACGATCGGCCTAATGAAGGTTCATGTTGCAATTTTATGGAAATCTGAGTACTATTACATATAGCTGTTAAACAAAAAATCATGTAGCTGTTATTCAAACGCATTTTTGAATGAGAACTTTCCAAATTTATTTATATTTTATGACCAACAGATCCTTTACAACACAAAGACATTTCCTCATAACATTTTGTGTTAAGTATATAAGAAATCCAGGTATATACAAGAGCATTAAAAAGGTAGAATTATTTTTTTTCGAAGCAGGTGTTTGATTCATAGCCTTAATCAGGTAAAAAGCTTGACTTCCAGTACTGTTATAATTGTTCAATAAATACCACAGAAACCAGCAATCCAAATATAATTTATATTTTGTATAACTGCAAGGGTATGAAACCTTCGGCAAGCCGAAGGTAGCCTTGCTTTCTTGTTATACCCTTGCAGAGGGTATATTAATTTTAGCCAGAAGTTTGCAACGCACCTTAGGACACATATCCGACCCTATAAAGTATATATATTCTGAATCAGCATCACCAGAGGAGTCGAAAAATGGATGTCCGTCTGTCCGTCCGTCCGTCCGTCCGTCCGTCCGTCCGTCCGTCCGTCCGTCCGTCTGTTGCAACGCAAACTAGTCTCTCAGTTTTTGAGCTATCTTCATGAAACTTGGCATACAAGTTTCTTATTGCTGTAGGCTGTAAATAAGTCGGAACGAGCCAGATCGGACCGATATATCGTATAGCTGTCATAGAAGCTATCGGCCGATTTTTGTTGTTTTTCAAGATATTGCAACAAGATTTGGCAAATCCTATTCTTATTACATTCTTAATGTGCTGTCAAAATTGTATCAAAATCGGACCACTATAACATATAGCTGCCATAGGAACAATCGGCTGAAATCAGGGTTTTTGTATGCAAACCTGTTTTGTTTTTGGAAATACCGCACATTATCAATACTTTTTAATGTTATACAGTAACCCGCCCTTAGTTTTTCCATTTAAACATCTCAGACGTTTATATTCTATAGCTGTTATAGGAACAATCAGTCAGTCCGTCTGTCTGTTGCAACGCAAATTAGTCCCCCAGTTATTTAGCTATCTTCATGAAACTTGGCACCCAAGCTTATTATTGATGTAGGCTGTAAATAAGTCGGAACGAGCCAGATCGGACCGATATATCGTATAGCTGTCATAGAAGCTATCGGCCGATTTTTGTTGTTTTTCAATATATTGCAACAAGATTTGGCAAATCCTTCTTATTACGTTCCTAATGTGCTGTCAAAATTGTATCAAAATCGGACCACTATAACATATAGCTGCCATAGGAACAATCGGCTGAAATCAGGGTTTTTGTATGCAAACCTGTTTTGTTTTTGGAAATACCGCACATTATCAATACTTTTTAATGTTATACAGTAACCCGCCCTTAGTTTTTCCATTTAAATATCTCAGACGTTTATATTCTATAGCTGTTATAGGAACACTCAGTCAGTCCGCGTGTCTGTTGCAACTCAAATTAGTCCCCCAGTTATTGAGCTATCTTCATGAAACTTTGCTCACAAGCTTCTTATTTCTGCCCTCTTTAAATAAGTCGGAATGGGCCAGATCGGACTGATATATCGTATAGCTGTCATGGAGCCTACGGCCGATTTTCGTTATATTTCAAGATATAGCTATCAGGCTTATCACATCCAAATCTAAGTGTGTCCCTAATAATAAAGTTCGAAATCGAACTTTTATAATTTATAACGATCAACGATCGGCCTTATGAAGGTTCATGTTGCAATTTTATGGAAACCTGAGTACTATTACATATAGCTGTTAAACAAAAAATCATATAGCTGTTATTCAAACGCATTTTTGAATGAGAACTTTCCAAATTTATTTATATTTTATGACCAACAGATCCTTTACAACACAAAGACATTTCCTCATAACATTTTGTGTTAAGTATATAAGAAATCCAGTTATGTACAAAAGCATTAATAGGTAGAATTATTTTTTTTCGAAGCAGGTGTTTGATTCATAGCCTTAATCATGTAAAAATCTTGACTTCCTGTACTGTTATAATTGTTCAATAAATACCACAGAAACCAGCAGCAATCCAAATATATTTTATATTTTGTATAACTGCAAGGGTATGAAACCTTCGGCAAGCCGAAGGTAGCCTTGCTTTCTTGTTATTTTCAATGACTAATCCTGGTTCAAAATTGACACGAATGAGACTTGAATTAGAGGAATATGATTTTACAGTAGAGTATCTGAGAGGTAAAGATAACTTTGTTGCAGATGCGTTATCAAGAATAACCATCAAAGAGCTTAAAAGCATAACCGGAAATATTATGAAAGTCACTACAAGATATCAAAGTAGACAAAAATCCTGCGCAGGACAAATAAACAAATCTGAATTGCAAACGCAATCAATTGAAAATGCTTCAAAGCCCAACGTTTACCAAGTCATCAACAATGATGAGGTACGTAAAGTAGTGACCTTGCAAGTAAAAAATATGATATGTTTCTTTAAACAAGGAAAAACAAGAAAGCAAGGCTACCTTCGGCTTGCCGAAGGTTTCATACCCTTGCAGTTATACAAAATATAAATTATATTTGGATTGCTGGTTTCTGTGGTATTTATTGAACAATTATAACAGTACTGGAAGTCAAGCTTTTTACCTGATTAAGGCTATGAATCAAACACCTGCTTCGAAAAAAAATAATTCTACCTTTTTAATGCTCTTGTATATACCTGGATTTCTTATAGACTTAACACAAAATGTTATGAGGAAATGTCTTTGTGTTGTAAAGGATCTGTTGGTCATAAAATATAAATAAATTTGGAAAGTTCTCATTCAAAAATGCGTTTGAATAACAGCTACATGATTTTTTGTTTAACAGCTATATGTAATAGTACTCAGATTTCCATAAAATTGCAACATGAACCTTCATTAGGCCGATCGTTGATCGTTATATATTATAAAAGTTCGATTTCGAACTTTATTATTAGGGACACACTTAGATTTGGATGTGGTAAGCCTGATAGCTATATCTTGAAAAATAACGAAAATCGGCCGATAGGCTTCATGACAGCTATACGATATATCAGTCCGATCTGGCCCGTTCCGACTTATTTAAAGAGGGCAGAAATAAGAAGCTTGTGAGCAAAGTTTCATGAAGATAGCTCAATAACTGGGGGACTAATTTGCGTTGCAACAGACAAACGGACTGACTGACAAAACGGTTTTGCATACAAAAACCCTGATTTCAGCCGATAGTTCCTATGGCAGCTATATGTTATACTGGTTCGATTTTGATACAATTTTGACAGCACATTAAGAACGTAATAAGAATAGGATTTGCCATATCTTGTTGCAATATCTTGAAAAACAACAAAAATCGGCCGATAGCTTCTATGACAGCTATACGATATATCGGTCTGATCTGGCTCGTTCCGACTTATTTACAGCCTACAGCAATAATAAGCTTGTGTGCCAAGTTTCATGAAGATAGCTCAATAACTGGGGGACTAATTTGAGTTGCAACAGACAGACGGACTGACTGATTGTTCCTATAACAGCTATAGAATATAAACGTCTGAGATATTTAAATGGAAAAACTAAGGGCGGGTTACTGTATAACATTAAAAAGTATTGATAATGTGCGGTATTTCCAAAAACAAAACAGGTTTGCATACAAAAACCCTGATTTCAGCCGATTGTTCCTATGGCAGCTATATGTTATAGTGGTCCGATTTTGATACAATTTTGACAGCACATTAAGAACGTAATATGAATAGGATTTGCCAAATCTTGTTGCAATATCTTGAAAAAGAACAAAAATCGGCCGATAGCTTCTATGACAGCTATACGATATATCGGTCCGATCTGGCTCGTTCCGACTTATTTACAGCCTACAGCAATAAGAAGCTTGTGTGCCAAGTTTCATGAAGATAGCTCAAAAACTGAGAGACTAGTTTGCGTTGCAACAGACGGACGGACGGACGGACGGACGGACGGACAGACGGACATCCATTTTTCGACTCCTCTGGTGATGCTGATTCAGAATATATATACTTTATAGGGTCGGAGATGTCTCCTAAGGTGCGTTGCAAACTTCTGGCTAAAATTAATATACCCTCTGCAAGGGTATAAAGATATGATGTTGATGATTTACATACTAATGGAGTTCTTGATCTAGATCAATTTTTCCAAAGGCTTGATATGCAAGTCGGTATATATAAAATCAATCATCTAAAATTGGCACCGTGGGAAAATATCTTTGAATACGTTTCAATAGATAATTTAAAAAATATGGGCAATTAAATATTAAAGAATGTAAAAGTAGCGCTACTCAACCCGGTGACCATTATAAGCAAAGAAAAAGAAAAAGAAGCAATTTTGTCTACACTTCATGATGATCCAATACAAGGAGGTCATGCAGGCATTACAAAAACCTTGGCCAAGGTCAAAAGACATTATTTTTGGAAAGGTATGTCTAAACAAATAACAGACTACATTAAAAAATGTCAAAAATGCCAAAAATCAAAAGTCATAAAACATACAAAGACCCCAATGACAATTACTGAAACTCCTGAAAAAGCTTTCGATAGAGTGATAGTGGATACTATAGGTCCTCTACCCAAATCGGAAAATGGTTATGAATATGCAGTCACTCTCATTTGTGACCTAACTAAATATTTAGTTGCAATTCCTATACCTAATAAAAGCGCAACTACTGTCGCTAAAGCAATTTTTGAATCTTTTATCCTTATTTATGGTCCAATGAAGACGTTCATTACGGACATGGGTACAGAGTATACAAATTCAATCATTACAGACCTTTGCAAATACTTGAAAATTAAAAATATAACGTCTACCGCTCACCACCATCAAACAGTAGGTGCAGTTGAAAGAAGTCATAGAACTTTGAATGAATACATACGATCTTACATATCGGCTGATAAGACCGACTGGGACGTATGGCTTCATTATTTCGTCTATTCTTTTAATACAACACCCTCTATGGTACATAATTATTGTCCATATGAACTTGTTTTTGGTAGAACAAATAATTTACCCAGAAATTTCACTAACATAACTAGCATAGAACCAAATTATAATATAGATGATTACGCAAGCTTTTATCTATATGGATGATTTGATCGTGATAGGTTGTTTCGAAAAGCATATGATTAAAAACTTATCTGATGTTTTTGACACATGCAGGAAATACAATCTAAAACTACATCCTGATCTAAATCTAAAACTACATCCTTCATTCTTTATGCGTGAAGTCACCTTTTTGGGACATAAATGCACAGATAGAGGAATACTACCAGATGACAAGAAGTATGATGTCATAAAAAATTACCCAGTACCTCATGATGCAGATAGCGCAAGGCGTTTTGTTGCATTTTGCAACTATTATAGAAGATGTATTAAAAACTTCGCCGACTATTCACGGCACATAACTAGATTATGTAGTTTTATCTCAAGACCACAATGGCCAACAACTTTCAGTTGCATACGCATCTAGAGCATTTACTAAGGGCGAGAGTAATAAAAGTACAACTGAACAGGAATTAGCAGCAATACATTGGGCAATAACCCACTTTAGACCCTACATTTATGGTGAACATTTTACAGTTAAAATTGACCATAGACCACTCACCTTTTTATACCCATGCAGAGGGTATATTAATTTTAGCCAGAAGTTTGCAACGCACCTTAGGAGACATCTCCGACCCTATAAAGTATATATATTCTGAATCAGCATCACCAGAGGAGTCGAAAAATGGATGTCCGTCTGTCCGTCCGTCCGTCCGTCCGTCCGTCCGTCTGTTGCAACGCAAACTAGTCTCTCAGTTTTTGAGCTATCTTCATGAAACTTGGCACACAAGCTTCTTATTGCTGTAGGCTGTAAATAAGTCGGAACGAGCCAGATCGGACCGATATATCGTATAGCTGTCATAGAAGCTATCGGCCGATTTTTGTTGTTTTTCAAGATATTGCAACAAGATTTGGCAAATCCTATTCTTATTACGTTCTTAATGTGCTGTCAAAATTGTATCAAAATCGGACCATTATAACATATAGCTGCCATAGGAACAATCGGCTGAAATCAGGGTTTTTGTATGCAAACCTGTTTTGTTTTTGGAAATACCGCACATTATCAATACTTTTTAATGTTATACAGTAACCCGCCCTTAGTTTTTCCATTTAAACATCTCAGACGTTTATATTCTATAGCTGTTATAGGAACAATCAGTCAGTCCGTCTGTCTGTTGCAACGCAAATTAGTCCCCCAGTTATTTAGCTATCTTCATGAAACTTGGCACACAAGCTTATTATTGCTGTAGGCTGTAAATAAGTCGGAACGAGCCAGATCGGACCGATATATCGTATAGCTGTCATAGAAGCTATCGGCCGATTTTTGTTGTTTTTCAATATATTGCAACAAGATTTGGCAAATCCTTCTTATTACGTTCCTAATGTGCTGTCAAAATTGTATCAAAATCGGACCACTATAACATATAGCTGCCATAGGAACAATCGGCTGAAATCAGGGTTTTTGTATGCAAACCTGTTTTGTTTTTGGAAATACCGCACATTATCAATACTTTTTAATGTTATACAGTAACCCGCCCTTAGTTTTTCCATTTAAATATCTCAGACGTTTATATTCTATAGCTGTTATAGGAACACTCAGTCAGTCCGCGTGTCTGTTGCAACTCAAATTAGTCCCCCAGTTATTGAGCTATCTTCATGAAACTTTGCTCACAAGCTTCTTATTTCTGCCCTCTTTAAATAAGTCGGAATGGGCCAGATCGGACTGATATATCGTATAGCTGTCATGGAGCCTACGGCCGATTTTCGTTATATTTCAAGATATAGCTATCAGGCTTATCACATCCAAATCTAAGTGTGTCCCTAATAATAAAGTTCGAAATCGAACTTTTATAATTTATAACGATCAACGATCGGCCTTATGAAGGTTCATGTTGCAATTTTATGGAAACCTGAGTACTATTACATATAGCTGTTAAACAAAAAATCATATAGCTGTTATTCAAACGCATTTTTGAATGAGAACTTTCCAAATTTATTTATATTTTATGACCAACAGATCCTTTACAACACAAAGACATTTCCTCATAACATTTTGTGTTAAGTATATAAGAAATCCAGTTATGTACAAAAGCATTAATAGGTAGAATTATTTTTTTTCGAAGCAGGTGTTTGATTCATAGCCTTAATCATGTAAAAATCTTGACTTCCTGTACTGTTATAATTGTTCAATAAATACCACAGAAACCAGCAGCAATCCAAATATATTTTATATTTTGTATAACTGCAAGGGTATGAAACCTTCGGCAAGCCGAAGGTAGCCTTGCTTTCTTGTTATTTTCAATGACTAATCCTGGTTCAAAATTGACACGAATGAGACTTGAATTAGAGGAATATGATTTTACAGTAGAGTATCTGAGAGGTAAAGATAACTTTGTTGCAGATGCGTTATCAAGAATAACCATCAAAGAGCTTAAAAGCATAACCGGAAATATTATGAAAGTCACTACAAGATATCAAAGTAGACAAAAATCCTGCGCAGGACAAATAAACAAATCTGAATTGCAAACGCAATCAATTGAAAATGCTTCAAAGCCCAACGTTTACCAAGTCATCAACAATGATGAGGTACGTAAAGTAGTGACCTTGCAAGTAAAAAATATGATATGTTTCTTTAAACAAGGAAAAACAAGAAAGCAAGGCTACCTTCGGCTTGCCGAAGGTTTCATACCCTTGCAGTTATACAAAATATAAATTATATTTGGATTGCTGGTTTCTGTGGTATTTATTGAACAATTATAACAGTACTGGAAGTCAAGCTTTTTACCTGATTAAGGCTATGAATCAAACACCTGCTTCGAAAAAAAATAATTCTACCTTTTTAATGCTCTTGTATATACCTGGATTTCTTATATACTTAACACAAAATGTTATGAGGAAATGTCTTTGTGTTGTAAAGGATCTGTTGGTCATAAAATATAAATAAATTTGGAAAGTTCTCATTCAAAAAATGCGTTTGAATAACAGCTACATGATTTTTTGTTTAACAGCTATATGTAATAGTACTCAGATTTCCATAAAATTGCAACATGAACCTTCATTAGGCCGATCGTTGATCGTTATATGTTATAAAAGTTCGATTTCGAACTTTATTATTAGGGACACACTTAGATTTGGATGTGGTAAGCCTGATAGCTATATCTTGAAAAATAACGAAAATCGGCCGATAGGCTTCATGACAGCTATACGATATATCAGTCCGATCTGGCCCGTTCCGACTTATTTAAAGAGGGCAGAAATAAGAAGCTTGTGAGCAAAGTTTCATGAAGATAGCTCAATAACTGGGGGACTAATTTGCGTTGCAACAGACAAACGGACTGACTGACAAAACGGTTTTGCATACAAAAACCCTGATTTCAGCCGATAGTTCCTATGGCAGCTATATGTTATACTGGTTCGATTTTGATACAATTTTGACAGCACATTAAGAACGTAATAAGAATAGGATTTGCCATATCTTGTTGCAATATCTTGAAAAACAACAAAAATCGGCCGATAGCTTCTATGACAGCTATACGATATATCGGTCCGATCTGGCTCGTTCCGACTTATTTACAGCCTACAGCAATAATAAGCTTGTGTGCCAAGTTTCATGAAGATAGCTCAATAACTGGGGGACTAATTTGAGTTGCAACAGACAGACGGACGGACGGACGGACGGACGGACGGACGGACGGACAGACGGACATCCATTTTTCGACTCCTCTGGTGATGCTGATTCAGAATATATATACTTTATAGGGCCGGAGATGTCTCCTAAGGTGCGTTGCAAACTTCTGGCTAAAATTAATATACCCTCTGCAAGGGTATAAAAACAAGAAAGCTAGGTTACCTTCGGCTTGCCGAAGGTTTCATACCCTTGCAGTTATACAAAATATAAAATATATTTGGATTGCTGCTGGTTTCTGTGGTATTTATTGAACAATTATAACAGTACAGGAAGTCAAGATTTTTACATGATTAAGGCTATGAATCAAACACCTGCTTCGAAAAAAAATAATTCTACCATTTAATGCTTTTGTACATAACTGGATTTCTTATATACTTAACACAAAATGTTATGAGGAAATGTCTTTGTGTTGTAAAGGATCTGTTGGTCATAAAATATAAATAAATTTGGAAAGTTCTCATTCAAAAATGCGTTTGAATAACAGCTATATGATTTTTTGTTTAACAGCTATATGTAATAGTACTCAGGTTTCCATAAAATTGCAACATGAACCTTCATAAGGCCGATCGTTGATCGTTATAAATTATAAAAGTTCGATTTCGAACTTTATTATTAGGGACACACTTAGATTTGGATGTGATAAGCCTGATAGCTATATCTTGAAATATAACGAAAATCGGCCGTAGGCTCCATGACAGCTATACGATATATCAGTCCGATCTGGCCCATTCCGACTTATTTAAAAAGGGCAGAAATAAGAAGCTTATGAGCAAAGTTTCATGAAGATAGCTCAATAACTAGGGGACTAATTTGAGTTGCAACAGACACGCGGACTGACTGAGTGTTCCTATAACAGCTATAGAATATAAACGTCTGAGATATTTAAATGGAAAAACTAAGGGCGGGTTACTGTATAACATTAAAAAGTATTGATAATGTGCGGTATTTCCAAAAACAAAACAGGTTTGCATACAAAAACCCTGATTTCAGCCGATTGTTCCTATGGCAGCTACATGTTATAGTGGTCCGATTTTGATACAATTTTGACAGCACATTAGGAACGTAATAAGAATAGGATTTGCCAAATCTTGTTGCAATATCTTGAAAAACAACAAAAATCGGCCGATAGCTTCTATGACAGCTATACGATATATCGGTCCGATCTGGCTCGTTCCGACTTATTTACAGCCTACATCAATAATAAGCTTGTGTGCCAAGTTTCATGAAGATAGCAACAAAACTGAGAGACTAGTTTGCGTTGCAACAGACGGACGGACGGACAGACGGACATCCATTTTTCGACTCCTCTGGTGATGCTGATTCAGAATATATATACTTTATAGGGTCGGAGATGTCTCCTAAGGTGCGTTGCAAACTTCTGGCTAAAATTAATATACCCTCTGCAAGTGTATAAAAAAACAAAAAAATTTTGTTATTATTAAGAATAAAAAGTAATAAAATAACTACACGATGTTACGTTATTTTTCAAAGGAAGGGAGATGTGGTATGCGCACATATCGCGAGTACATTGTTCTCAATTGTCAGCGTTCCCACGCTGAGCATGCCGCTATGTACACAATATGCGCACACCGCATTCTCTCCCTCACTTAAACTCTCTTAGCTAAGTTATACATAATGCTACCGTTTCTCTGCCGGCTTCTCCGGACAGCTAAGGCGCATTACATAGCCTAAGAGACACATTGTGTTAGAGTTAAGAATCAGTTGGGTGCTGACGATCAACACGAGCGCTCAAACTTTTGCAACAAATAAAACGGAGTTAATCTCCACGTATTTTTCAAAATTATCAAAATTTTATTTTTGTCAACAGCCATTAGATTTTCGCCAAAGTCGACGTTTAAAATAATTGAAAACTGTAACGCATTATTTTAAATTTTGAAAAAAAATTTTTTTGTCAAAAGACGTTAGATTTTTGAAAAAGTGGACATACAAAATTACTGAAAAGTGTAATAAATTTTCAAAATTTTCAAAACAAATTTTTTGTAATACCGTTACATTTTTGCAAAAATCGACGTATTAAATTATTAAGAACTATAACGCATTTTTCAAAATTTTATTTTTGTCAACAGCCGTTAGATTTTTGCAAAAGTAGACATATAAAATTACTGAAAAGTGTAAAAAAATTTTCAAAATCTTCAAAAAAATGTTTGTAATACCGTTACATTTTTGCAAAAATCGACGTATTAAATTATTTAAAAGTGTAACGCATTTTTTAAATTTTTATTTTTGTCAACAGCCGTTAGATTTTTGCCAAAGTCGACGTTTAAAATTATTGAAAAGTGTAACGCATATTTTTAAACTTTTAAAATTTTTTTGTTTTCAAAAACAGATAGATTTTCTTAAAAGACCATCGTTTAAAATTGTTAAGAAGTGTTACGTATTTTTCAAAATTATTAAAATTTTATTTTCGTAAACAGCCATTAGAATTTCGCCAAAGTCTACGTTTAAAATAATGGAAATGTATAACGCATATTTTTAAATTTTCAAAATTGTTATACCCTTGCAGAGGGTATATTAATTTTAGCCAGAAGTTTGCAACGCACCTTAGGTGACATCTCCGACCCTATAAAGTATATATATTCTGAATCAGCATCACCAGAGGAGTCGAAAAATGGATGTCCGTCTGTCCGTCCGTCCGTCCGTCCGTCCGTCTGTTGCAACTCAAATTAGTCCCCCAGTTATTGAGCTATCTTCATGAAACTTTGCTCATAAGCTTCTTATTTCTGCCCTCTTTAAATAAGTCGGAACGGGCCAGATCGGACTGATATATCGTATAGCTGTCATGGAGCCTATCGGCCGATTTTCGTTATATTTCAAGATATAGCTATCAGCCTTACCACATCCAAATCTAAGTGTGTCCCTAATAATAAAGTTCGAAATCGAACTTTTATAACTTATAACGATCAACGATCGGTCTAATGAAGGTTCATGTTGCAATTTTATGGAAACCTGAGTACTATTACATGTAGCTGTTAAACAAAAAATCATATAGCTGTCAAACGTATTTTTGAATAAGAACTTTCCAAATTTAGATTTTATGACCAACACATCCTTTACAACACAAAGACATTTCCTCATAACATTTTGTGTTAAGTATATAAGAAATCCAGGTATATACAAAAGCATTAAAAGGTAGAATTATTTTTTTTGATCAAAAACCGTTAGATTTGTACAAAAATCGACGTTAATCTTTTTTTTTTAATTGAACGATTTTTTTTTTTCATTTTTTATACCCTTGCAGAGGGTATATTAATTTTAGCCAGAAGTTTGCAACGCACCTTAGGAGACATCTCCGACCCTATAAAGTATATATATTCTGAATCAGCATCACCAGAGGAGTCGAAAAATGGATGTCCGTCCGTCCGTCCGTCCGTCCGTCCGTCTGTTGCAACGCAAACTAGTCTCTCAGTTTTTGAGCTATCTCGTTCTCGTTCTTAATGTGCTGTCAAAATTGTATCAAAATCGAACCAGTATAACATATAGCTGCCATAGGAACAATCGGCTGAAATCAGTGTTTTTGTATGCAAACTTGTTTTGTTTTTGGAAATACCGCACATTATCAATACTTTTTAATGTTATACAGTAACCCGCCCTTAGTTTTTCCATTTAAATATCTCAGACGTTTATATTCTATAGCTGTTATAGGAACAATCAGTCAGTCCGTCTGTCTGTTGCAACTCAAATTAGTCCCCCAGTTATTGAGCTATCTTCATGAAACTTGGCACACAAGCTTATTATTGCTGTAGGCTGTAAATAAGTCGGAACGAGCCAGATCGGTCCGATATATCGTATAGCTGTCATAGAAGCTATCGGCCGATTTTTGTTGTTTTTCAAGATATTGCAACAAGATTTGGCAAATCCTATTCTTATTACGTTCTTAATGTGCTGTCAAAAATGTATCAAAATCGAACCATTATAACATATAGCTGCCATAGGAACAATCGGCTGAAATCAGGGTTTTTGTATGCAAACCCGTTTTGTTTTTGGAAATACCGAACATTATCAATACTTTTTAATGTTATACAGTAACCCGCCCTTAGTTTTTCCATTTAAATATCTCAGACGTTTATATTCTATAGCTGTTATAGGAACAATCAGTCAGTCCGTCTGTCTGTTGCAACTCAAATTAGTCCCCCAGTTATTGAGCTATCTTCATGAAACTTGGCACACAAGCTTATTATTGCTGTAGGCTGTAAATAAGTCGGAACGAGCCAGATCGGACCGATATATCGTATAGCTGTCATAGAAGCTATCGGCCGATTTTTGTTGTTTTTCAAGATATTGCAACTGATTTGGCAAATCTTATTCTTATTACGTTCTTAATGTGCTGTCAAAATTGTATCAAAATCGAACTATTATAACATATAGCTGCCATAGGAACAATCGGCTGAAATCAGGGTTTTTGTATGCAAACCCGTTTTGTTTTTGGAAATACCGAACATTATCAATACTTTTTAATGTTATACAGTAACCCGCCCTTAGTTTTTCCATTTAAATATCTCAGACGTTTATATTCTATAGCTGTTATAGGAACAATCAGTCAGTCCGTCTGTCTGTTGCAACTCAAATTAGTCCCCCAGTTATTCAGCTGTCTTCATGAAACTTGGCACACAAGCTTATTATTGCTGTAGGCTGTAAATAAGTCGGAACGAGCCAGATCGGACTGATATATCGTATAGCTGTCAAAGAAGCTATCGGCCGATTTTTGTTGTTTTTCAAGATATTGCAACAAGATTTGGCAAATCCTATTCTTATTACGTTCTTAATGTGCTGTCAAAATTGTATCAAAATCGGACCATTATAACATATAGCTGCCATAAGAACAATCGGCTGAAATCAGGGTTTTTGTATGCAAACCCGTTTTGTTTTTGGAAATACCGAACATTATCAATACTTTTTAATGTTATACAGTAACCCGCCCTTAGTTTTTCCATTTAAATATCTCAGACGTTTATATTCTATAGATGTTATAGGAACAATCAGTCAGTCCGTTTGTCTGTTGCAACGCAAATTAGTCCCCCAGTTATTGAGCTATCTTCATGAAACTTTGCTCACAAGCTTCTTATTTCTGCCCTCTTTAAATAAGTCGGAACGGGCCAGATCGGACTGAAATATCGTCTAGCTGTCATGGAGCCTATCGGCCGATTTTCGTTATATTTCAAGATATAGCTATCAGGCTTACCACATCCAAATCTAAGTGTGTCCCTAATAATAAAGTTCGAAATCGAACTTTTATAACTTATAAAGATCAACGATCGGCCTCATGAAGGTTCATGTTGCAATTTTATGGAAACCTGAGTACTATTACATGTAGCTGTTAAACAAAAAATCCTGTAGCTGTTATTCAAACGCATTTTTATACCCTTGCAGAGGGTATATTAATTTTAGCCAGAAGTTTGCAACGCACCTTAGGAGACATCTCCGACCCTATAAAGTATATATATTCTGAATCAGCATCACCAGAGAAGTCGAAAAATGGATATCCGTCTGTCCGTCCGTCCGTCTGTTGCAACGCAAACTAGTCTCTCAGTTTTGTAGCTATCTTCATGAAACTTGGCACACAAGCTTATTATTGATGTAGGCTGTAAATAAGTCGGAACGAGCCAGATCGGACCGATATATCGTATAGCTGTCATAGAAGCTATCGGCCGATTTTTGTTGTTTTTCAAGATATTGCAACAAGATATGGCAAATCCTATTCTTATTACGTTCTTAATGTGCTGTCATAATTGTATCAAAATCGGAACAATTTAACATATAGCTGCCATAGGAACAATCGGCTGAAATCAGGGTTTTTGTATGCAAACCTGTTTTGTTTTTGGAAATACCGAACATTATCAATACTTTTTAATGTTATACAGTAACCCGCTCTTTGTTTTTCCATTTAAATATCTCAGACGTTTATATTCTATAGCTGTTATAGGAACAATCAGTCAGTCCGTCTGTCTGTTGCAACGCAATTGCGTTATTGAGCTATCTTCATGAAACTTTGCTCACAAGCTTCTTATTTCTGCCCTCTTTAAATAAGGCGGAACGGGCCAGATCGGACTGATATATCGTATAGCTGTCATGGAGCCTATCGGCCGATTCTCGTTATATTTCAAGATATAGCTATCAGGCTTACCACATCCAAATCTAAGTGTGTCCCTAATAATAAAGTTCGAAATCGAACTTTTATAACTTATAACGATCAACGATCGGTCTAATGAAGGTTCATGTTGCAATTTTATGGAAACCTGAGTACTATTACATGTAGCTGTTAAACAAAAAATCATATAGCTGTCAAACGTATTTTTGAATAAGAACTTTCCAAATTTAGATTTTATGACCAACACATCCTTTACAACACAAAGACATTTCCTCATAACATTTTGTGTTAAGTATATAAGAAATCCAGGTATATACAAAAGCATTAAAAGGTAGAATTATTTTTTTTGATCAAAAACCGTTAGATTTGTACAAAAATCGACGTAAATCTTTTTTTTTTAATTGAACGATTTTTTTTTTCATTTTTTTTAATTCATTTTTTTTTTATCAGAAACCGTTAGAATTTTACAAAAATCGACGTTAAACTTTGTTTTTATACCCTTGCAGAGGGTATATTAATTTTAGCCAGAAGTTTGCAACGCACCTTAGGAGACATCTCCGACCCTATAAAGTATATATATTCTGAATCAGCATCACCAGAGGAGTCGAAAAATGGATGTCCGTCTGTCCGTCCGTCCGTCCGTCCGTCTGTTGCAACTCAAATTAGTCCCCCAGTTATTGAGCTATCTTCATGAAACTTGGCACACAAGCTTATTATTGCTGTAGGCTGTAAATAAGTCGGAACGAGCCAGATCGGACTGATATATCGTATAGCTGTCAAAGAAGCTATCGGCCGATTTTTGTTGTTTTTCAAGATATTGCAACAAGATTTGGCAAATCCTATTCTTATTACGTTCTTAATGTGCTGTCAAAATTGTATCAAAATCGGACCATTATAACATATAGCTGCCATAAGAACAATCGGCTGAAATCAGGGTTTTTGTATGCAAACCCGTTTTGTTTTTGGAAATACCGAACATTATCAATACTTTTTAATGTTATACAGTAACCCGCCCTTAGTTTTTCCATTTAAATATCTCAGACGTTTATATTCTATAGATGTTATAGGAACAATCAGTCAGTCCGTTTGTCTGTTGCAACGCAAATTAGTCCCCCCAGTTATTGAGCTATCTTCATGAAACTTTGCTCACAAGCTTCTTATTTCTGCCCTCTTTAAATAAGTCGGAACGGGCCAGATCGGACTGATATATCGTCTAGCTGTCATGGAGCCTATCGGCCGATTTTCGTTATATTTCAAGATATAGCTATCAGGCTTACCACATCCAAATCTAAGTGTGTCCCTAATAATAAAGTTCGAAATCGAACTTTTATAACTTATAAAGATCAACGATCGGCCTCATGAAGGTTCATGTTGCAATTTTATGGAAACCTGAGTACTATTACATGTAGCTGTTAAACAAAAAATCCTGTAGCTGTTATTCAAACGCATTTTTATACCCTTGCAGAGGGTATATTAATTTTAGCCAGAAGTTTGCAACGCACCTTAGGAGACATCTCCGACCCTATAAAGTATATATATTCTGAATCAGCATCACCAGAGAAGTCGAAAAATGGATATCCGTCTGTCCGTCCGTCCGTCTGTTGCAACGCAAACTAGTCTCTCAGTTTTGTAGCTATCTTCATGAAACTTGGCACACAAGCTTATTATTGATGTAGGCTGTAAATAAGTCGGAACGAGCCAGATCGGACCGATATATCGTATAGCTGTCATAGAAGCTATCGGCCGATTTTTGTTGTTTTTCAAGATATTGCAACAAGATATGGCAAATCCTATTCTTATTACGTTCTTAATGTGCTGTCAAAATTGTATCAAAATCGGACCAATTTAACATATAGCTGCCATAGGAACAATCGGCTGAAATCAGGGTTTTTGTATGCAAACCTGTTTTGTTTTTGGAAATACCGAACATTATCAATACTTTTTAATGTTATACAGTAACCCGCTCTTAGTTTTTCCATTTAAATATCTCAGACGTTTATATTCTATAGCTGTTATAGGAACAATCAGTCAGTCCGTCTGTCTGTTGCAACGCAATTGCGTTATTGAGCTATCTTCATGAAACTTTGCTCACAAGCTTCTTATTTCTGCCCTCTTTAAATAAGGCGGAACGGGCCAGATCGGACTGATATATCGTATAGCTGTCATGGAGCCTATCGGCCGATTCTCGTTATATTTCAAGATATAGCTATCAGGCTTACCACATCCAAATCTAAGTGTGTCCCTAATAATAAAGTTCGAAATCGAACTTTTATAACTTATAACGATCAACGATCGGTCTAATGAAGGTTCATGTTGCAATTTTATGGAAACCTGAGTACTATTACATGTAGCTGTTAAACAAAAAATCATATAGCTGTCAAACGTATTTTTGAATAAGAACTTTCCAAATTTAGATTTTTTGACCAACACATCCTTTACAACACAAAGACATTTCCTCATAACATTTTGTGTTAAGTATATAAGAAATCCAGGTATATACAAAAGCATTAAAAGGTAGAATTATTTTTTTTGATCAAAAACCGTTAGATTTGTACAAAAATCGACGTAAATCTTTTTTTTTTTAATTGAACGATTTTTTTTTCATTTTTTTTAATTTATTTTTTTTTTATCAGAAACCGTTAGAATTTTACAAAAATCGACGTTAAACTTTGTTTTTATACCCTTGCAGAGGGTATATTAATTTTAGCCAGAAGTTTGCAACGCACCTTAGGAGACATCTCCGACCCTATAAAGTATATATATTCTGAATCAGCATCACCAGAGGAGTCGAAAAATGGATGTCCGTCTGTCCGTCCGTCCGTCCGTCCGTCCGTCCGTCTGTTGCAACTCAAATTAGTCCCCCAGTTATTGAGCTATCTTCATGAAACTTGGCACACAAGCTTATTATTGCTGTAGGCTGTAAATAAGTCGGAACGAGCCAGATCGGACTGATATATCGTATAGCTGTCAAAGAAGCTCTCGGCCGATTTTTTTTGTTTTTCAAGATATTGCAACAAGATATGGCAAATCCTATTCTTATTACGTTCTTAATGTGCTGTCAAAATTGTATCAAAATCGGACCAATTTAACATATAGCTGCCATAGGAACAATCGGCTGAAATCAGGGTTTTTGTATGCAAACCTGTTTTGTTTTTGGAAATACCGCACATTATCAATACTTTTTAATGTTATACAGTAACCCGCTCTTAGTTTTTCCATTTAAATATCTCAGGCGTTTATATTCTATAGCTGTTATAGGAACAATCAGTCAGTCCGTCTGTCTGTTGCAACGCAATTGCGTTATTGAGCTATCTTCATGAAACTTTGCTCACAAGCTTCTTATTTCTGCCCTCTTTAAATAAGTCGGAACGAGCCAGATCGGACTGATATATCGTATAGCTGTCATGGAGCCTATCGGCCGATTCTCGTTATATTTCAAGATATAGCTATCAGGCTTACCACATCCAAATCTAAGTGTGTCCCTAATAATAAAGTTCGAAATCGAACTTTTATAACTTATAACGATCAACGATCGGTCTAATGAAGGTTCATGTTGCAATTTTATGGAAACCTGAGTACTATTACATGTAGCTGTTAAACAAAAAATCATATAGCTGTCAAACGTATTTTTGAATAAGAACTTTCCAAATTTAGATTTTATGACCAACACATCCTTTACAACACAAAGACATTTCCTCATAACATTTTGTGTTAAGTATATAAGAAATCCAGGTATATACAAAAGCATTAAAAGGTAGAATTATTTTTTTTGATCAAAAACCGTTAGATTTGTACAAAAATCGACGTTAATCTTTTTTTTTAATTAAACGATTTTTTTTTCATTTTTTTTAATTCATTTTTTTTTATCAGAAACCGTTAGAATTTTACAAAAATCGACGTTAAACTTTGTTTTTATACCCTTGCAGAGGGTATATTAATTTTAGCCAGAAGTTTGCAACGCACCTTAGGAGACATCTCCGACCCTATAAAGTATATATATTCTGAATCAGCATCACCAGAGGAGTCGAAAAATGGATGTCCGTCTGTCCGTCCGTCCGTCCGTCCGTCCGTCCGTCTGTTGCAACTCAAATTAGTCCCCCAGTTATTGAGCTATCTTCATGAAACTTGGCACACAAGCTTATTATTGCTGTAGGCTGTAAATAAGTCGGAACGAGCCAGATCGGACTGATATATCGTATAGCTGTCAAAGAAGCTCTCGGCCGATTTTTGTTGTTTTTCAAGATATTGCAACAAGATTTGGCAAATCCTATTCTTATTACGTTCTCAATGTGCTGTCAAAATTGTATCAAAATCGGACCATTATAACATATAGCTGCCATAGGAACAATCGGCTGAAATCAGGGTTTTTGTATGCAAACCTGTTTTGTTTTTGGAAATACCACACATTATAAATACTTTTTAATGTTATACAGTAACCCGCCCTTAGTTTTTCCATTTCAATATCTCAGACGTTTATATTCTATAGCTGTTATAGGAACAATCAGTCAGTCCGTCTGTCTGTTGCAACGCAATTGCGTTATTGAGCTATCTTCATGAAACTTTGCTCACAAGCTTCTTATTTCTGCCCTCTTTAAATAAGTCGGAACGGGCCAGATCGGACTGATATATCGTATAGCTGTCATGGAGCCTATCGGCCGATTTTCGTTATATTTCAAGATATAGCTATCAGGCTTACCACATCCAAATCTAAGTGTGTCCCTAATAATAAAGTTCGAAATCGAACTTTTATAACTTATAAAGATCAACGATCGGCCTCATGAAGGTTCATGTTGCAATTTTATGGAAATCTGAGTACTATTACAAAAAATCATGTAGCTGTTATTCAAACGCATTTTTGAATGAGAACTTTCCAAATTTATTTATATTTTATGACCAACAGATCCTTTACAACACAAAGACATTTCCTCATAACATTTTGTGTTAAGTATATAAGAAATCGAGGTATATACAAAAGCATTAAGAAGGTAGAATTATTTTTTTCGAAGCAGGTGTTTGATTCATAGCCTTAATCAGATCAAAATCTTGACTTCCTGTACTGTTATAATTGTTCAATAAATACCACAGAAACCAGCAGCAATCCAAATATATTTTATATTTTGTATAACTGCAAGGGTATGAAACCTTCGGCAAGCCGAAGGTAGCCTTGCTTTCTTGTTTTTATACCCTTGCAGAGGGTATATTAATTTTAGCCAGAAGTTTGCAACGCACCTTAGGAGACATCTCCGACCCTATAAAGTATATATATTCTGAATCAGCATCACCAGAGGAGTCGAAAAATGGATGTCCGTCTGTCCGTCCGTCCGTCCGTCCGTCCGTCTGTCCGTCCGTCCGTCCGTCCGTCCGTCCGTCCGTCCGTCCGTCCGTCCGTCCGTCCGTCTGTTGCAACGCAAACTAGTCTCTCAGTTTTTGAGCTATCTTCATGAAACTTGACACACAAGCTTCTTATTGCTGTAGGCTGTAAATAAGTCGGAACGAGCCAGATCGGACCGATATATCGTATAGCTGTCATAGAAGCTATCGGCCGATTTTTGTTCTTTTTCAAGATATTGCAACAAGATTTGGCAAATCCTATTCATATTACGTTCTTAATGTGCTGTCAAAATTGTATCAAAATCGGACCACTATAACATATAGCTGCCATAGGAACAATCGGCTGAAATCAGGGTTTTTGTATGCAAACCTGTTTTGTTTTTGGAAATACCGCACATTATCAATACTTTTTAATGTTATACAGTAACCCGCCCTTAGTTTTTCCATTTAAATATCTCAGACGTTTATATTCTATAGCTGTTATAGGAACAATCAGTCAGTCCGTCTGTCTGTTGCAACTCAAATTAGTCCCCCAGTTATTGAGCTATCTTCATGAAACTTGGCACACAAGCTTATTATTGCTGTAGGCTGTAAATAAGTCGGAACGAGCCAGATCGGACCGATATATCGTATAGCTGTCATAGAAGCTATCGGCCGATTTTTGTTGTTTTTCAAGATATTGCAACAAGATATGGCAAATCCTATTCTTATTACGTTCTTAATGTGCTGTCAAAATTGTATCAAAATCGAACCAGT
>JAECXD010000713.1:0-13234 GCA_018151445.1 Zaprionus inermis | reverse complement strand
CACCCTGTCTAAATTACAGCCGGCTAAGCTCAGAGAAAATGGGCGGGGTTTTGTGTGCAGGTTCGGTTATCGATGTTACTAGAAAATATCGACAGGTTGCTGTTGTGCTACCGCCCTTAGTGCCTCAAAAAACTAGATTTACTCCATATTAATTTTCTTTAATTTCACTTATAATTAACATTTATTGTGCATGCGGCTTCGTGCTGCATGATAATTTAAAAGAAAACTAGCTTTACTTCCCTAACATTCTATCCTTTTTGATTATTCCTTCTTATTTCCTTTTCTCTTTAAATAATTTCTATATTTGTAATTTGTGTCGATAAGTTATTTGCACGTAAGAGAAATGAGCAAAATACGACTAGCGATAGTTATGCGATAGTTTGTACGTGTATAATATAATCGGTTTGTTTTGTTATTGTTATCGACTCACCCGTGATCCGTTGGGGCCCCGACGAAACAGCTGAGGAAAAATAATAATGTCACAATAACAACACCAAGAATACTCTCACACCAACAAATCTGTCCTATCACTCAATCCCTGCTTTATTTACTTTCCTCAATTTGGCTGATTTTTATTTACGTTACAAAGTTTTTTTTGTTTTTTGTGTGTATGCGAATGATGTATGAAAATGAAAATGAAAATGAACAAAAAGGTAATAAAACAAGAAAGCAAGGCTACCTTCGGCTTGCCGAAGGTTTCATACCCTTGCAGTTATACAAAATATAAAATATATTTGGATTGCTGCTGGTTTCTGTGGTATTTATTGAACAATTATAACAGTACAGGAAGTCAAGATTTTTACATGATTAAGGCTATGAATCAAACACCTGCTTCGAAAAAAAATAATTCTACCTATTAATGCTTTTGTACATAACTGGATTTCTTATATACTTAACACAAAATGTTATGAGGAAATGTCTTTGTGTTGTAAAGGATCTGTTGGTCATAAAATATAAATAAATTTGGAAAGTTCTCATTCAAAAATGCGTTTGAATAACAGCTATATGATTTTTTGTTTAACAGCTATATGTAATAGTACTCAGGTTTCCATAAAATTGCAACATGAACCTTCATAAGGCCGATCGTTGATCGTTATAAGTTATAAAAGTTCGATTTCGAACTTTATTATTAGGGACACACTTAGATTTGGATGTGATAAGCCTGATAGCTATATCTTGAAATATAACGAAAATCGGCCGTAGGCTATCAGTCCGATCTGGCCCATTCCGACTTATTTAAAGAGGGCAGAAATAAGAAGCTTATGAGCAAAGTTTCATGAAGATAGCTCAATAACTAGGGGACTAATTTGAGTTGCAACAGACACGCGGACTGACTGAGTGTTCCTATAACAGCTATAGAATATAAACGTCTGAGATATTTAAATGGAAAAACTAAGGGCGGGTTACTGTATAACATTAAAAAGTATTGATAATGTGCGGTATTTCCAAAAACAAAACAGGTTTGCATACAAAAACCCTGATTTCAGCCGATTGTTCCTATGGCAGCTATATGTTATAGTGGTCCGATTTTGATACAATTTTGACAGCACATTAGCAACGTAATAAGAATAGGATTTGCCAAATCTTGTTGCAATATCTTGAAAAACAACAAAAATCGGCCTATAGCTTCTATGACAGCTATACGATATATCGGTCCGATCTGGCTCGTTCCGACTTATTTATAGCCTACATCAATAATAAGCTTGGGTGCCAAGTTTCATGAAGATAGCTCAATAACTGGGGGACTAATTTGCGTTGCAACAGACAGACGGACTGACTGATTGTTCCTATAACAGCTATAGAATATAAACGTCTGAGATATTTAAATGGAAAAACTAAGGGCGGGTTACTGTATAACATTAAAAAGTATTGATAATGTGCGGTATTTCCAAAAACAAAACAGGTTTGCATACGAAAACCCTGATTTCAGCCGATTGTTCCTATGGCAGCTATATGTTATAGTGGTCCGATTTTGATATAATTTTGACAGCACATTAAGAACGTAATAAGAATAGGATTTGCCAAATCTTGTTGCAATATCTTGAAAAACAACAAAAATCGGCCGATAGCTTCTATGACAGCTATACGATATATCGGTGCGATCTGGCTCTTTCCGACTTATTTACAGCCTACAGCAATAATAAGCTTGTGTGCCAAGTTTCATGAAGATAGCTCAATAACTGGGGGACTAATTTGAGTTGCAACAGACAGACGGACTGACTGATTGTTCCTATAACAGCTATAGAATATAAACGTCTAAGATATTTAAATGGAAAAACTAAGGGCGGGTTACTGTATAACATTAAAAAGTATTGATAATGTGCGGTATTTCCAAAAACAAAACAGGTTTGCATACAAAAACCGTGATTTCAGCCGATTGTTCCTATGGCAGCTATATGTTATAGTGGTCCGATTTTGATATAATTTTGACAGCACATTAAGAACGTAATAAGAATAGGATTTGCCAAATCTTGTTGCAATATCTTGAAAAACAACAAAAATCGGCCGATAGCTTCTATGACAGCTATACGATATATCGGTCCGATCTGGCTCGTTCCGACTTATTTACAGCCTACAGCAATAAGAAGCTTGTATGCCAAGTTTCATGAAGATAGCTCAAAAACTGAGAGACTAGTTTACGTTGCAACAGACGGACGGACGGACGGACGGACGGACGGACGGACGGCGGACAGACGGACATCCATTTTTCGACTCCTCTGGTGATGCTGATTCAGAATATATATACTTTATAGGGTCGGAGATGTCTCCTAAGGTGCGTTGCAAACTTCTGGCTAAAATTAATATACCCTCTGCAAGGGTATAAAAAAGAAATTGAAATCAAAAAGGATTAACAAATTAATTGAAATGAAAACGAAAAATAATAAAAATAAAAACTAATCAAATAATAATTTGGAAACTAATAGGTAAATGAAGAATATGAATAAGTGAATGAATTAAAATAAATGTACAAATATGAGTGCGAATTGGGTATGCGCACTGTACATATGCGAGTGTGCGTCTGTGCGTTGGCAAGCACTGCCGCCTTCCGAAGAAAAAATAGGCGCGGAAGCGCTAGCGCTCCTCTGGCCACACGTGGTTCAGTTGTCTCGAATGCCCACAACTGTATAGCGCTGCACGTTGGGATGATCTTTCACTATAATTCACTCCTTTGCTTAGTAGCTTTTAGTTTGTTCACTTTTAATTTTTTTTCTTCTCGTCGAAATTTTGCAGCGTGCTCCTCCGTTTTCGATCAGCGAAAGGAAAGAAAAAGGCAGCGTGCTTCTTCGTTTTCAATAAGTGAAAAGAAAAATATCGAGCACGATAGTTGGCCCATGCAATCGATATTTTCCCCACTCCACTTCCCAACACTGATCGTAGATCGGCCGATTTGGAGTTGCCAGACCGGTCGATTATCGGTGCGACTCTGGGTGTGGTGAAAACCGTTGTGCAAATTCAAATTCAAATTCAAATTTGAATTCCTGAATTTCGAAACGAGTATCTAGGCAAATCGCTCACTACATAAAAATGTACCAAAAACAAAAAATAATACACGGGCCTCACAACTTTTAAATAATTTTAAACGTCGACTTTTCCAAAAATCTAACGGCTGTTACAAAAAAAATTTTGACCATTTTGAAAAATATGTTACAATTTTTAACAATTTTAAACAAATTTTATTTAAAAATTTAACGGCTGTTGACAAAAATAAAATTTTTATACTTTCGAAAAATGCGTTTTTTTAACAATTTTAAACGTTAGTTTTTTGAGAAAATCTAACGGTTTTTGACAAAAAATTTGTTGTAAACTTTCAATAATTTCAAACGTCGACTTTTGCGAAAATTTAAAGGCTGTTGACAAAAATAAAATATTGATACTTTTGAAAAATACGTTACACCTTTCAATAATTTTAAAAGTCGACTTTTGCGAAAATCTAACGGCTAAATCTAAATAAAATGTTGATCATTTTAAAAATGCTTTACACTTTTTAACATTTTTAAACGTTGGTTTTTTGAGAAAATCTAACGGTTTTTGACAAAAAAAATTTGAAAAATGCGTTACACTTCTAATAATTTTAAGCGTAGACTTTTGTACAAATCTAACGGTATTTGACAAATAAATTTTTGAAAAATTTTGTAGACTATCAATAATTACCGCGATTTTTAAAAAAATCTAAAGGCTTTTGACAAAAAAATTGAAAATTTTGAATAATTTTTTTTACACTTTTCAATAATTTAAACATCGACTTTTGCGAAAATCTAACGGTATTTAATAAAAAAATTGTTTAAAAAATGTTAAAATTTTGTAACACTTTCAATAATTTTAATTGTCGATTTTTGCACAAATTTAACGGTATTTGACAAAAAACAAGAAAGCAAGGCTACCTTCGGCTTGCCGAAGGTTTCATACCCTTGCAGTTATACAAAATATAAAATATATTTGGATTGCTGCTGGTTTCTGTGGTATTTATTGAACACTTATAACAATACAGGAAGTCAAGATTTTTACATGATTAAGGCTATGAATCAAACACCTGCTTCGAAAAAAAATAATTCTACCTTTTTAATGCTTTTGTACATACCTGGATTTCTTATATACTTAACACAAAATGTTATGAGGAAATGTCTTTGTGTTGTAAAGGATCTGTTGGTCATAAAATATAAATAAATTTGGAAAGTTCTCATTCAAAAATGCGTTTGAATAACAGCTACAGGATTTTTTGTTTAACAGCTACATGTAATAGTACTCAGGTACTCAGTACTCAGTATATACTCAGCAACATGAACCTTCATTAGGCCGATCGTTGATCGTTATAAGTTATAAAAGTTCGATTTCGAACTTTATTATTAGGGACACACTTAGATTTGGATGTGATAAGCCTGATAGCTATATCTTGAAATATAACGAAAATCGGCCGTAGGCTCCATGACAGCTATACGATATATCAGTCCGATCTGGCCCATTCCGACTTATTTAAAGAGGGCAGAAATAAGAAGCTTATGAGCAAAGTTTCATGAAGATAGCTCAATAACTGGGGGACTTATTTGAGTTGCAACAGACACGCGGACTGACTGAGTGTTCCTATAACAGCTATAGAATATAAACGTCTGAGATATTTAAATGGAAAAACTAAGGGCGGGTTACTGTATTACATTAAAAAGTATTGATAATGTGCGGTATTTCCAAAAACAAAACAGGTTTGCATACGAAAACCCTGATTTCAGCCGATTGTTCCTATGGCAGCTATATGTTATAGTGGTCCGATTTTGATACAATTTTGACAGCACATTAAGAACGTAATAAGAATAGGATTTGCCAAATCTTGTTGCAATATCTTGAAAAACAACAAAAATCGGCCGATAGCTTCTATGACAGCAATACAATTTTGACAGCACATTAAGAACGTAATAAGAATAGGATTTGCCAAATCTTGTTGCAATATCTTGAAAAACAACAAAAATCGGCCGATAGCTTCTATGACAGCTATACGATATATCGGTCCGATCTGGCTCGTTCCGACTTATTTACAGCCTACATCAATAATAAGCTTGGGTGGCAAGTTTCATAAAGATAGCTCAATAACTGGGGGACTTATTTGAGTTGCAACAGACACGCGGACTGACTGAGTGTTCCTATAACAGCTATAGAATATAAACGTCTGAGATATTTAAATGGAAAAACTAAGGGCGGGTTACTGTATTACATTAAAAAGTATTGATAATGTGCGGTATTTCCAAAAACAAAACAGGTTTGCATACAAAAACCCTGATTTCAGCCGATTGTTCCTATGGCAGCTATATGTTATAGTGGTCCGATTTTGATATAATTTTGACAGCACATTAAAAAAAAAAAAAAAGCAACATTAAGAACGTAATAAGAATAGGATTTGCCAAATCTTGTTGCAATATCTTGAAAAACAACAAAAATCGGCCGATAGCTTCTATGACAGCAATACAATTTTGACAGCACATTAAGAACGTAATAAGAATAGGATTTGCCAAATCTTGTTGCAATATCTTGAAAAACAACAAAAATCGGCCGATAGCTTCTATGACAGCTATACGATATATCGGTCCGATCTGGCTCGTTCCGACTTATTTACAGCCTAAATCAATAATAAGCTTGTGTGGCAAGTTTCATAAAGATAGCTCAATAACTGGGGGACTAATTTGAGTTGCAACAGACAGACGGACTGACTGATTGTTCCTATAACAGCTATAGAATATAAACGTCTCAGATATTTAAATGGAAAAACTAAGGGCGGGTTACTGTGTAACATTAAAAAGTATTGATAATGTGCGGTATTTCCAAAAACAAAACAGGTTTGCATACAAAAACCCTGATTTCAGCCGATTGTTCCTATGGCAGCTATATGTTATAGTGGTCCGATTTTGATATAATTTTGACAGCACATTAAAAACGTAATAAGAATAGGATTTGCCAAATCTTGTTGCAATATCTTGAAAAACAACAAAAATCGGCCGATAGCTTCTATGACAGCTATACGATATATCGGTCCGATCTGGCTCGTTCCGACTTATTTACAGCCTACAGCAATAAGAGGCTTGTATGCCAAGTTTCATGAAGATAGCTCAAAAACTGAGAGACTAGTTTGCGTTGCAACAGTCGGACGGACGGACGGACGGACGGACGGACGGACGGACGGACGGACGGACGGACAGACGGACATCCATTTTTCGACTCCTTTGGTGATGCTGATTCAGAATATATATACTTTATAGGGTCGGAGATGTCTCCTAAGGTGCGTTGCAAACTTCTGGCTAAAATTAATATACCCTCTGCAAGGGTATAAAAATGTTGATAGTTTTGAAAAATGCCTTATACTTTTTAACAATTTTAAACGAGGGTTTTTTGAGTAAATTTAACGGTTTTTGACAATGTTTACGCCGAAAACGAGCCGCCTAATGGTAGGCAACATCGGCGTCAACAGTGAGAGAGTAACGAAGAGCTCTCTCGCTCTTCTATCCGGGACTATGTTAAGCTAGCTTTAAGTCATCCTGTAATATATATAAGTTGCACATATCGAGAAGAATAGTTGAAACAGAAATACAGTGAAGTGAACATACCACGCGCCCCGATTTGTCTTTTTATTTTCGAATTGTTTCTCCGCGTCGGTTGGTATTACTTTACAGCAGTGCAATCACCCCCGATACCGACGAGCAAGTCGCCACCACAAACAGACAAAAAAAAATTTGAAAATGCGTTACAATTTTAAATAATTTTAAATGTCGATTTTTGCTAAAATATAACGGTATTAGTTAAAATTTTTATTTTTGAAAAATTTTAAATTTTTTAACACTTTCAATAATTTTAAACGTCGAATTATGCAAAAATTTAACAGCTTTGACAAGAAAAAAGTTTTGAAAATTTAAAAAAATGTGTTAAACTTTTCAATAATTTTAAACTTCGACTTTGGCGAAAATCTAACGGCTGTTGACAAAAATAAAATTTTGATAATTTCGAAAAATGCGTTACACTTTTAAATAATTTTAAACATCGATTTTTGCAAAAATGTAATGGTGTTTGTCAAAAACTTTTTTTTTGAAAATTTGAAAAAATGTTTACATTTTTCAATAATTTTAAACGTCGACTTTTGCGAAAACCAAACGGCATTTGACAAAAATAAAATGTTGATAATTTTCAATAATGCGTTACACATTTTAACAATTTTAAACGTTGGTTTTTGCGAAAATCTAACGGTTTTTGACAAAAAAAATTGTTAAAATTTAAGAAATGCGTTACACTTATCAATAATTTTACAAGTCGGTTTTTGCGAAAATATAAATGTTGTTGACAAAAATAATATTTTGAAAAATTATAACTTTTTAACTATTTTAAACGTTGGGTTTTTTGAGTAAATCTAACGGTTCTTGACAAAAAAAAAAATTTGAATATTTTGAAAAATGCGTTACACTTTTTAATAATTTTAAATGTCGAATTTTGAGAAAATCTAACGGTATTTGACAAAAATTTTTTTTTTTTAAAATTGAATTTTTTTTTACACTTTTCAATAATTTTAAACGTTCACTTTTGCGAAAATCTAACGGTAAAATTTTTTTTTAAAAAATTTACAATTTTTTAACACTTTTAATAATTTAAAACGTCGACTTTTGCAAAAATCTAAGGGCTGTTGAAAAAAATAAAATTTTGATCATTTTGAAAAATGCGTTACACTTTTAAATAATTTTAAACGTCGATATTTTCAAAAATGTAACTGTATTTGACAAAAAAAATTTATGAAAATTTAAAAATTTTTAACACTTTTAAATAATTTTAAACGTCGACTTTTGAGAAAATCTGACGGCTTTTGACAAAAATGAAATTTTGATTATTTTGAAAAATGCGTTAAACTTTTTAAGAATATTAAACGTTGGATTTTTGAGAAAAGCTAACGGTTTTTGACAAAAAAAATTTTGAAAATTTTGAAACATGCGTTTTTGAAAAATGTTAAAAATGTTTAACATTTTCGATAATTTTAAACGTCGATTTATGCAAAAATCTAACGCCTTTTGACAAATAAAACGTTTTGAAAATTTAAAAAAATGTGTTACACTTTTCAAAAACTTTAAACGTCGACTTTTCCGAAAATCTAACGGTATTTAATAAAAAAAAATTTTGAAAAATTTTAACATTTTTTAACACTTTCGATAATTTAGGTTGAGGTTTGAGGTTTATGAACGTCTCGTGTGCGTGTGCGCTTACGCTTAGCCGCGTGCTTGAGTGTGTGCGTGTACTTTTTAAGTGCACGTGTACCCATCGCCTGCCCATCGGGCATAAATAGTTCGCACTCAAGGGCTTATCGGTTTTGTGCTTCAAGAGGCGTGCCCTGGAGGCCCCCGATACCCCCATGCCGCCCCGTACCCGAAGCTGTTGCCGTCCCTACAGAGGTCCTAGTAGCCAAGCCTGCCGCTCCCGCCCCAGCTGCTGACTCCGCCGCGAAGAGATGCCCAGCCTGGGATATTGTCGCTGGCGACACGCCCGCGGCTCTTGCCGAGATCTCGAGAATCCAACTGGGGGTCAAAGCTGCCGTGGTGCGTAGAGCATCCCTCCATCCCGAGGCGGCGAGCGAGTTATCAGTCGGTGCCTGAGCGGGGAAGCTATATGTTTTCCTTCTCTCGCTCAGATTAGAGGACGTCAGTCGAATATGTATGTGTACGGTGCGAGTTGTAAAAAAAAACACGACTGGTTGGGTTGATGTCCAAGATCGGAAAGAATTTTAATAGAATAGAAAGAAGCTCTCCTCGAGCTCTATTTTATGTACTTCCACGGAAGTGGAAGGGTTCTTAGAAAAAATCATGTTGCATCAACATTCGGCCGGCTGTGTCTCCAGTTTGGCAATGTTGCTGTGCAACATGTTGGGCTGCCGTTTGGCCCAGTTGCCGTCTTCCCGATTCATCGTCCCATGCTTAGTGAAAGGAGTGAGGGTTTAGGGGGGTGGGGTGGTAACTTGTACCGATGGGTCGGTAACTCCTCCCCCCCCAGTTTGGAGCGACGGCCATAACGAAGGAATTGGTGGAGCGACGATTGGAAGAATGTGGTCGGGCCCGGTATGGAAGATGTGGGTGTCTCTACGAAGTGTCCAGGTGAGTATTATGGCGACTAGGGATACGGTGAAGAGAATGTATGTATAAGGTTGTCGAGTGTCGAAAGTTTCCTGCCGTGACGACCCGTAGCCTGTTGGATGTTGTGAGTGTATCCAGGTGAAGTTTTTCCAAGGTGAGTATGTTGATAGTGGCATTTTTTATTAATTTCCGTATTGGTGGTAGGAAGAAGTCGGGGTGCTCTTCTGTTGATACCGCCGTGTTGTCGTAGTTTATTCCATTGATTTGTAATGTGCAATTGTTATACTTTTGTTATAACTGATCCATTGATATTAGTTATGGTCTGGTTGGAGGATATGATTGGGAGGTTGTTCCCGTTACATACAAATATGAAGCCTTTTTCCGGTTCGAACACATCGGTCGTGAGTCCCGTTTCCTTTATGTCGCAGTAGCTGGTCTTATTCTGGATAAGGTGTCCCAGGCAAGTATTATTTTTAAGATTATTGATAGAATCGATTTCACAGACGAATTGTTCTTCTACTACAGGGCATTTATACATAGTTGAAAACATACTATTATTTTTGTTGTTATATATTAAGTACTTAGGTGCTATTACAAATTGTGTGGAATTTATTGGGAGTGGAATTAATCTTGCCATTTCGTAGTTGGGATTTAGAAAAATAGGAATTTTGACACTGAAAATTATTTTGTCTTGGTAATTGAGTGTGTTCATTTTTAACAGATTATAAATGTGTTGCTCGGATTTTATTGTATAGTTTTGGGCTTCAAAAATTTGTTTGATTTTGTTTATTTCTGTCTTGTCTAAAATGAGTTTTGGGATAACATTAATTTTGGCAAGCAGTGTACTTTCTATAATGTCGCTTAGGTGACTAAGTAATAAGTCTATATTATAGTTAAGCCTATTTATATATTGTAGTTTCTTTAGTTCTTCTTCGTAGTTATATATTTTTTTGTAGATTGTATTTTGAGTGTTTTCGAAGAAGTTTTTAATTAAATTCTGTTCATTGTTAATGTGTCTTGTTAAGTTTTTGAACTGTAGTTGGATTTCATCATTGAGCGTGTTCTGTATTTCGAAGTTATCTGAGATGGTGGTGACTTGGCTTTTTAGGTGGTTAATTTCTGTTTCCATTCCATGTTGTCAGTGACGACTTTGACTAAACTACCTAACCCGTTAATAAGACCTCTTTTGTGGCGTGAAAAGGGTGTTAGTACGTCTATTTTACTTTGAGTTTGGGCGAGTTTAGCATTTAGTATTGATATAGCGTCGGTGAGTGTTTCATCGTGTCTTAGGGTATCGATGGTGTGGTATAATTTTTCAATACAGTTGGTGTATTCGGACAGGTCGATTATGTGGCTAATTTTCTTATAGTTTCCTATCACGAGTGTTTTCCCTAGCGGCACTTTTGCTAAGAGGTTGGTGCTATTGAAGTTGTGGGTGAAGATAGATTGGTATGCCCCATGGCAACATCTGGAATGCAGGTGGAAAGGCTTAAGTCATTTGGAGGTTTGGATGTTTTCCTAACTTTTGATTTGTGGATTTTTTGATTTTTTGTGGTTACTAAGGTTTTTCCCTTGTCTTTTGCTGTTCTGTGTAAGGAGAACCGTGGTGTTAGTTTATTTCTCCTGTTTTCTTTTCTGAAAATTGTGCTGTTAGGTTGTAGTGTTGTTGGTTCTACTCTGCTTGTGTTTAGCTTTTCTGTTCTTTGTTGGGCGTTTGTGGTTAATTTTTCCTTTATTTCGGAGTAGAGCTTATCTTGGAACATATTTAGTTTATTTAAATAGTCATGCTCATTATTGGGTATTATTGTTTTGTCAAATAAATGGGTCCTACCATTAAAAAGTTCAAAAGGGGTGTGTTTAGTGGTGGAGTGGATTGCGTTATTATAGGTTATTACAGTTTCTGACATTATTTCTTCGTGGTCTGTAGGTAGTTTGTTTTTTTTCCGTGTGTCTAGTATTATTCTGTAAATCTCTGTCAAAGAGGAGTGTAAGCGTTCTACTGGAGAATTACTTGAAGATTGCTGGAAGGATGTGACATGGAGGAGTATTTTATATTGAGAGCAAAACTTGCGGAATATGTCGTTCCAGAATTCTACTCCTTGGTCGTGTATTAGTTTTTTGGGTAGTCCGAATTGACTGAAAAAGTTTTTGATTGCTTTGGTGCAATTGATACCGTTTCTGTTTGGAATGGGGTAGACAGCTGCGAATTTTGAGAACTTGTCTATGATTGTCAGGTTAAAATTATTGTTAATGGTGTAGATGTCTATGTGTATTATATCGAGGGGTTTCGTTGGGGTTTCTGGGATTTCAAATACAATGTTTTGTGGTTGTCTGTCGTATTTGAGTTTTAGACAGGTTTCGCAATTCCTAATTAGTTCAGAGATTTTGCTTTTCATATTGGGGAAGTAGGTTTCTCGTTTGAGGTGAAGGAATGTTTCATCGATGCCTCTGTGATTGCTATTAGTGTGATATTCCTGAATGAATTTGTTTTGTTCGGGGTTTCCTACAATTTCGTGGAGAAATGATTTGCATCTGATAATTTTGAAGTGTTTTTTGTATGCGAAGTACGTTAAGAATGCTTTTTCGATTAATGCGGAATTATTATCGTCTGCCAAGAATGCGCAAATCCTGTTGGGTTTTAGGGTTCCTTTCAAGATTTTAGCAATATTATCGAAATCGAAAGAGGGCTGTGAATATTTTTTTCCTAAGCTTTTGTTTGAATGGTGTTGTAGTTTGGCAAGACGTATTTGCATCTATTTCTAGTATGAGTTGCGTGTTAAATTCGTTAATAGGTTTTTCGGATGTGGGACAAGGCTTAACAGTCAGTGTTTCGCTGTGGTTTAAATTTGGGTCTGCTCTACTTAAGGCGTCTGCGATTACATTTTGTGAACCTTTCTTGTGAATTATTTCGAAGTTGTATTCCATGAGTTGGAGTCTCCAACGAATTATTTTCGAATTGGGTTCTTTGAAATTCATAAGCCATATTAGTGGCTTGTGATCTGTAACAATAGTAAATTTTACGCCATAAATATTTGAAGTATTTTACTGCCCATATTATTGCCAACATTTCTTTTTCTATGGTTGAATAGTTGACTTCGGTGTCAGAGAGGGTCCTGCTGGCAAAGCATACAGGTCTATCGTTATGTAAGGAGCCTTGGGATAGTACGGCTCCTAACGCGAAGTTACTAGCATCCGTAGTAAGGATGAATGGTTTTTTGAAGTCTGGGTGTATGAGTATCGGGTCATTGGAAAGAAGAGTTTTGCACTGTTCGAATGCATCTACAAAATCTTTATCTGTAGTAACTTGTCTTTTTCCTTTCAGCTGTTTAGTCATGGGTTTCGTTATTCGAGCGAAGTCTCTTATAAACTTCCTATAATACCCCAGTAAACCGAGAAAGGATTTGATAGCTTTTCTATTGGTGGGGCAAGGAAATTTTTTGATCGCACTTATCTTGTTCGGGTTTGGTTTTATTCCGTCTTGTGTGACTATGTGGCCTAGGAATTCTATCTCTTTCCTCAAGAATTCTGATTTCGAGGGTTGTAGTTTAAAGTTTGCCACTCTAAGTTTTTCGAATACCCTTTTTATGTCCAATAAGTGTTTTTGTAAGGAAGGCGAGAAAATTATAATATCGTCGCGATAAACTAAGCAAATG
>JAECXD010000708.1:0-18719 GCA_018151445.1 Zaprionus inermis | reverse complement strand
GACGAACAGGACGAACAGGACGACGAACACAGGACGAACAGGACGAACAGGACGAACAGGACGAACAGGACGAACAGGACAAGGACGAACAGGACAGGACAGGACGAACAGGACGAACAGGAACAGAACGAGGACAGGAGGACAGGACAGACGAACGAACAGAACAGGACGAACAGGACGAACAGGACAGGACAGGACGAACAGGACAGGACACAGGACGGAACAGGACGAGGACGAACGGACAGGACGAGACGAACAGGACGAACAGAAACAGGACGAACAGGACGACAGGACGAACACGGGACAGGAGAACGACAGGACAGGACGAACAGGACAAACAGGACGAACAGGACGAACAGGACAGGACGAACAGGACGAACAGGACGGACAGGACGAACAGGACAGGACAACAGGACGAACAGGACGAACGGACGAACAGGACGAACAGGACAGGACAGGACGAACAGGACAGACAGGACGAACAGGACGAACAGGACGAACAGGACAGGACGAACAGGACGAACAGGACGAACAGGACAGGACAGGACGAGGACAGGACAGAACAGGACGAGACAGGACAACAGGACAGAACAGAACAGGACAGACAGGACAGAACAGGACGAACAGGACAGGACAGACAGGACAGACAGGACGAACAGGACGAACAGGACGAACAGGACGAACAGGACGAACAGGACGAACAGGAACAGGACAGACGAACAGGACAGGACGACAGGACAGACAGGACGAACAGGACAGGACAGGACGAACAGGACGAACAGGACAGGACAGGACAGACAGGACGAACAGGACGAACAGGACAGGACAGGACGAACAGGACGAACAGGACGAACAGGACAGAACAGGACAAGACAGGACGAACAGGACGAACAGGACAGAACAGGACAGAACAGGACGAACAGGACGAACAGGACAGAACAGGACAAACAGGACGAACAGGACAAACAGGACGAACAGGACAGGACAGGACAGACAGGACGAACAGGACGAACAGGACGAACAGGACGAACAGGACGAACAGGACAAACAGGACAAACAGGACGAACAGGACAGAACAGGACGAACAGAGACGAACAGGACGAACAGGACGAACAGGACAGACAGGACAAACAGGACAAACAGGACAGACAGGACGAACAGGACGAACAGGACGAACAGGACGAACAGGACGAACAGGACGAACAGGACAGACAGGACGAACAGGACGAACAGGACGAACAGGACGAACAGGACGAACAGGACAGACAGGACGAACAGGACGAACAGGACGAACAGGACGAACAGGACGAACAGGACGAACAGGACGAACAGGACGAACAGGACAGGACGAAGGACGAACAGGACGAACAGGACGAACAGGACGAACAGGACAAACAGGACGAACAGAACGAACAGGACGAACAGGACGAACAGGACAGAACAAGACAGAACAGGACGAACAGGACGAACAGGACGAACAGGACGAACAGGACGAACAGGACAGAACAGGACGAACAGGACGAACAGGACAGGACAGGACGAACAGGACGAACAGGACGAACAGGACGAACAGGACGAACAGGACGAACAGGACGAAGGACAGGACGAACAGGACGAACAGGACGAACAGGACAACAGGACGAACAGACAGAACAGGACGAACAGGACGACAGGACGAACAGGACGAACAGACAGAGACGAACAGGACGAACAGGACAGAACAGGACGAACAGGACGAACAGGACGAACAGGACGAACAGGACGAACAGGACGAACGAACAGGACGAACAGGACAGAACAGGACAGGACGAACAGGACGAACAGGACAGAACAGGACGAACAGGACGAACAGGACAGAACAGGACGAAACAGGACGAACAGGACGAGGGACAGAACAGACAGGACAAACAGGACAGAACAGGACGAACAGGACAGACAGGACAGGACAGGACGAAACAGGACGAACAGGACGAACAGGACGAACAGGACGAACAGGACGACAGGACGAACAGGACGAACAGGACGAACAGGACAGACAGGACGAACAGGACAGACAGGACGAACAGGACGAACAGGACGAACAGGACGAACAGGACAGAACAGGACGAACAGGACAGACAGGACGAACAGGACGAACAGGACGAACAGGACGAACAGGACGAACAGGACGAACAGGACAGGACAGGACGAACAGGACGAACAGGACGAACAGGACGAACAGGACGAACAGGACGAACAGGACAGACAGGACAAACAGGACAGACAGGACGAACAGGACAGACAGGACGACAGGACAAGCAGGACGAACAGGACAGACAGGACGAACAGGACAGAACAGGACGAACAGGACGAACAGGACGAACAGGACGAGACAGGACGAACAGGACAGACAGGACAGGACGAACAGGACGAACAGGACAGGGACGAACAGGACGAACAGGACGAACAGGACGAACAGGACAGAACAGGACGAACAGGACGAACAGGACGAACAGGACGAACAGGACGAACAGGACGAACAGGACGAACAGGACAGAACAGGACGAACAGGACGAACAGGACGAACAGGACGAACAGGACGAACAGGACGAACAGGACGAACAGGACGAACAGGACGAACAGGACAAACAGGACGAACAGGACGAACAGGACGAACAGGACGAACAGGACGAACAGGACGAACAGGACAGGACGAACAGGACAGAACAGGACGAACAGGACGAACAGGACGAACAGGACAACAGGACAGAACAGGACGAACAGGACGAACAGGACGAACAGGACGAACAGGACGAACAGGACGAGCAGGACGAACAGGACAGAACAGGACAGGACAGGACAGAACAGGACAGGAGACGAACAGGACGAACAGGACGAACAGGACGAACAGGACGAACAGGACGAACAGGACGAACAGGACAGGAACAGGACGAACAGGACAGACGAACAGGACGAACAGGACAGACAGGACGAACAGACAGGACAGACAGGACAGACAGGACGAACAGGACAGACAGGACAGGACAGGACGAACAGGACGAACAGGACGAACAGGACGAACAGGACGAACAGGACGAACAGGACGAACAGGACAGGACACAGGACAGACAGGACAGAACAGGACGGAACAGGACAGACAGGACAGACAGGACGAACAGGACAGAACAGGACAGACGAACAGGACGAACAGGACGAACAGGACGAACAGGACGAACAGGACGAACAGGACGAACAGGACGAACAGGACGAACAGGACAGAACAGACAGACGAACAGGACGAACAGAACAGGACGAACAGGACGAACAGGACGAACAGGACAGGACAGGACGAACAGGACGAACAGGACGAACAGGACGAACAGGACGAACAGGACGAACAGGACGAACAGGACGAACAGGAGACGAACAGGACGAACAGGACGAACAGGACGAACAGGACGAACAGGACGAACAGACAGGACGAACAGGACGAACAGGACAGGACAGGACAGAACAGGACAGACAGGACAGACAGGACAGGACAGGACAGGACAGGACAGGACAGGACGAACAGGACGAACAGGACAGAACAGGACGAACAGGACGAACAGGACGAACAGGACGAACAGGACAGACAGGACACAGGACAGAACAGGACGAACAGGACGAACAGGACGAACAGGACGAACAGGACGAACAGGACGAACAGGACGAACAGGACGAACAGGACGAACAGGACGAACAGGACAGAACAGGACAGACAGGACGAACAGGACGAACAGGACGAACAGGACGAACAGGACGAACAGGACGAACAGGACAGACAGGACGAGCAGGACGAACAGGACGAACAGGACGAACAGGACGAACAGGACGAACAGGACGAACAGGACAGGACAGGACGAACAGGACGAGGGACGAACAGGACGAGACAGACGAACGAACAGGACGAACAGGACGAACAGGACGAACAGGACAGAACAGACAGGACGAACAGGACGAACAGGACGAACAGGACGAACAGGACGAACAGGACGAACAGGACGAACAGGACGAACAGGACGAACAGGACGAACAGGACGAACAGGACGAACAGGACGAACAGGACGAACAGGACGAACAGGACGAACAGGACAGAACAGGACAGACAGGACGAACAGGACGAGACAGGACAGAACAGGACGAACAGGACGAACAGGACGAACAGGACGAACAGGACGAACAGGACGAACAGGACGAACAGGACGAACAGGACGAACAGGACGAACAGGACAGGGACAGACAGGACAGACAGGACGAACAGGACGAACAGGACGAACAGGACGAACAGACACGAACAGGACGAACAGGACAGAACAGGACGAACAGGACGACAGACAGGACAGGACAGGACGAACAGGACGAACAGGACGAACAGGACGAACAGGACGAACAGGACAGGACAGGACGAACAGGACGAACAGGACAACAGGACGAACAGGACGAACAGGACGAACAGGACGAACAGGACGAACAGGACGAACAGGACGAACAGGACGAACAGGACAGAACAGGACAGGACAGGACAGGAGACAGGACAGGACAGACAGGACAGGACAGGACAGGACAGGACAGGACGAACAGGACGAACAGGACGAACAGGACGAACAGGACGAACAGGACGAACAGGACGAACAGGACGAACAGGACGAACAGGACGAACAGGACGAACAGGACGAACAGGACAGAACAGGACGAACAGGACGAACAGGACGAACAGGACGAACAGGACGAACAGGACGAACAGGACGAACAGGACGAACAGGACGAACAGGACGACAGGACGAACAGGACGAACAGGACGAACAGGACGAACAGGACGAACAGGACGAACAGGACAGGACAGGACGAACAGGACGAACAGGACGAACAGGACAGAACAGGACGAGACAGGACGAACAGGACAGAACAGGACGAACAGGACAGAACAGGACGAACAGGACAGGACGAACAGGACGAACAGGACAGGCAGGACAGACAGGACGAACAGGACGAACAGGACGAACAGGACGAACAGGACGAACAGGACGAACAGGACGAACAGGACGAACAGGACGAACAGGACGAACAGGACGAACAGGACAACAGAACGAACAGGACGAACAGGACGAACAGGACGAACAGGACGAACAGGACGAACAGGACGAACAGGACGAACAGGACAGAACAGGACGAACAGGACGAACAGGACGAACAGGACGAACAGGACGAACAGGACGAACAGGACGAACAGGACAGACAGGACGAACAGGACGAACAGGACGAACAGGACGAACAGGACGAACAGGACGAACAGGACGAACAGGACAAACAGGACAGAACAGGACGAACAGGACGAACAGGACGGAACAGGACGAACAGGACGAACAGGACGAACGAGGACGAACAGAACGAACAGGACGAACAGGACGAACAGGACGAACAGGACGAACAAGACGAACAGGACGAACAGGACGAACAGGACGAACAGGACGAACAGAGACGAACAGGACAGGAACAGGACAGACGAACAGGACGAACAGGACGAACAGGACGAACAGGACGAACAGGACGAACAGGACGAACAGGACGAACAGGACAGAACAGGACAGGACAGGACGAACAGGACGAACAGGACGAACAGGAACAGAACAGGACGAACAGGACGAACAGGACAGGACAGGACGAACAGGACGAACAGGACGAACAGGACGAACAGGACGAACAGGACGAACAGGACGAGACAGGACGAACAGGACGAACAGGACGAACAGGACGAACAGGACGAACAGGACGAACGAAGGACAGAACAGGACAGAACGAGGGACGAACAGGACAGGACAGAACAGGACGAACAGGACGAACAGGACGAACAGGACGAACAGGACAGAACAGGACGAGACAGGACGAACAGGACGAACAGGACGAACAGGACAGAACAGGACGAACAGGACGAACAGGACGAACAGGACGAACAGGACAGAACAGGACAGAACAGGACGAACAGGACGAACAGGACAGACAGGACGAACAGGACGAACAGGACGAACAGGACGAACAGGACAGACAGGACGAACAGGACAGAACAGGACGAACAGGACGAACAGGACAGAACAGGACGAACAGGACGGAACAGGACGAACAGGACGAACAGGACGAACAGGACGAACAGGACGAACAGGACGAACAGGACGAACAGGACGAACAGGACGAACAGGACGAACAGGACGAGACAGGACGAACAGGACGAACAGGACGAACAGGACGAACAGGACGAACAGGACGAACAGGACGAACAGGACGAACAGGACGAACAGGACGAACAGGACGAACAGGACGAACAGGACGAACAGGACGAACAGGACGAACAGGACGAACAGGACGAACAGGACGAACAGGACGAACAGGACGAACAGGACGAACAGGACGAACAGGACGAACAGGACGAACAGGACGAACAGGACGAACAGGACGAACAGGACGAACAGGACGAACAGGACGAACAGGACGAGGACAGGACGACGAACAGGACGAACAGGACGAACAGGACGAACAGGACGAACAGGACGAACAGGACGAACAGGACGAACAGGACGAACAGGACGAACCAGGACACAGGACGAACAGGACGAACAGGACGAACAGGACGAACAGGACGAACAGGACGAACAGGACGAACAGGACGAACAGGACGAACAGGACGAACAGGACAGGACAGGACAAACAGGACAGAACAGGACGAACAGGACGAACAGGACGAACAGGACGAACAGGACGAACAGGACGAACAGGACGAACAGGACGAACAGGACGAACAGGACGAACAGGACGAACAGGACGAACAGGACGAACAGGACGAACAGGACGAACAGGACGAACAGGACGAACAGGACGAACAGGACGAACAGGACGAACAGGACGAACAGGACACAGAACAAACAGGACGAACAGGACGAGACAGGACGAACAGGACGAACAGGACGAACAGGACGAACAGGACGAACAGGACGAACAGGACAGACAGGACAGACAGGACGAACAGGACAGACAGGACGAACAGGACAAACAGGACGAGGACAGGACGAACAGGACAGACAGGACAGGACAGGACAGGACAGGACGAACAGGACGAACAGGACGAACAGGACGAACAGGACAGACAGGACGAACAGGACGAACAGGACGAACAGGACAACAGGACGAACAGGACGAACAGGACGAACAGGACGAACAGGACGAACAGGACGAACAGGACGAACAGGACGAACAGGACAACAGACAGGACGAACAGGACGAACAGGACGAACAGGACGAACAGGACGAACAGGACGAACAGGACGAACAGGACGAACAGGACGAACAGGACAGAACAGGACGAACAGGACGAGGACAGGACAGAACAGGACGAACAGGACGAACAGGACGAACAGGACGAACAGGACGAACAGGACGAACAGGACGAACAGGACGAACAGGACGAACAGGACGAACAGGACAGAACAGGACAGGAACAGGACGAACAGGACGAACAGGACGAACAGGACGAACAGGACGAACAGGACGAACAGGACGAACAGGACAGAACAGGACGAACAGGACGAACAGGACAGAACGAACAGGACGAACAGGACGAACAGGACGAACACAGGACGAACAGGACGAACAGGACGAACAGGACGAACAGGACGAACAGGACGAGACAGGACGAACAGGACAGACAGGACGAACAGGACGAACAGGACGACAGGACGAACAGGACGAACAGGACGAACAGGACGAACAGGACAGGACAGGACGAACAGGACGAACAGAACAGGACGAACAGGACAGAACAGGACGAACAGGACGAACAGGACGAACAGGGACGAACAGGACAGGACAGGACGAACAGGACGAACAGGACAGGACAGGACGAAGACAGGACGAACAGGACGAACAGGACGAACAGGACGAACAGGACGAACAGGACGAACAGGACGAACAGGACAGAACAGGACGAACAGGACGAACAGGACGAACAGGACAACAGGACGGACAGGACGAACAGGACGAACAGGACGAACAGGACGAACAGGACGAACAGGACGAACAGGACGAGACGGACGAACAGGACGAACAGGACGAACAGGACGAACAGGACGAACAGGACGACAGGACGAACAGGACGAACAGGACGAACACAGGACGAGCAGGACGAACAGGACGAACAGGACGAACAGGACGAACAGGACGAACAGGACGAACAGGACGAACAGGACAGGACAGGACAGAACAGGACGGAACAGGACGAACAGGACAGGACAGGACAGGACAGGACGAACAGGACGAACAGGACGAACAGGACGAACAGGACAGGACAGGACGAACAGGACGAACAGGACGAACAGGACGAACAGGACGAACAGGACGAACAGGACGAACAGGACGAACAGGACGAACAGGACGAACAGGACGAACAGGACGAACAGGACGAACAGGACGAACAGGACAGGACAGGACGAACAGGACAGACAGGACAGGACGAACGAACAGGACAGGACAGGACGAACAGGACGAACAGGACGAACAGGACGAACAGGACGGACAGGACGAACAGGACGAACAGGACAGGACAGGACGAACAGGACAGACACAGGACGAACAGGACGAACAGGACGAACAGGACGAACAGGACGAACAGGACGAACAGGACGAACAGAACAGGACGAACAGGACGAACAGGACGAACAGGACGAACAGGACGAACAGGACGAACAGGACAGAACAGGACAGGACAGGACGAACAGGACAGGACGAACAGAACAGGACAGAACAGGACAGACGAACAGGACAGACAGAACAGGACAGGACAGAACAGGACGAACAGGACGAACAGGACGAACAGGACGAACAGGACAGACAGGACAGACAGGACAGGACAGGACGAACAGGACGAACAGGACAGAACAGGACGAACAGGACAGACAGGACAGACAGGACAGAACAGGACAGGACGAACAGGACAGGACAGGACAGGACAGGACGAACAGGACGAACAGGACGAACAGGACGAACAGGACGAACAGGACGAACAGGACAAACAGGACGAACAGGACGAACAGGACGAACAGGACGAACAGGACGAACAGGACGAACAGGACGAACAGGACGAACAGGACGAACAGGACGAACAGGACGAACAGGACGAACAGGACGAACAGGGACGGACAGACAGGACGAACAGGACAGGACAGGACGAACAGGACGAACAGGACGAACAGGACGAACAGGACAGGACAGGACGAACAGGACAGACAGGACGAACAGGACGAACAGGACGAACAGGACGAACAGGACAGAACAGGACGAACAGGACGAACAGGACGAACAGGACGAACAGGACGAACAGGACGAACAGGACGAACAGGACAGGACAGGACGAACAGGACGAACAGGACGAACAGGACGAACGAACAGGACGAACGAGCAGGACGAACAGGACAGGACAGGACGAACAGGACGAACAGGACAGGACAGGACGAACAGGACAGACAGAACAGGACAGACAGGACAGGACAGGACGACAGGACGAACAGGACGAGGACAGGACGAACAGGACGGACAGGACGAACGAACAGGACGAACAGGACAGGACAGGACGAACAGGACGAACAGGACGAACAGGACGAACAGGACGAACAGGACGAACAGGACGAACAGGACGAACAGGACGAACAGGACGAACAGGACAGGACGGACGGACAGGACGAACAGGACGAACAGGACAGGACAGAACAGGACAGAACAGACAGGACGAACAGGACAGACAGGACGAACAGGACAGACAGGACGAACAGGACGAACAGGACGAACAGGACGAACAGGACAGGACAGGACGAACAGGACGAACAGGACGAACAGGACGAACAGGACGAACAGGACGAACAGGACGAACAGGACGAACAGGACGAACAGGACGAACAGGACGAACAGGACGAACAGGACGAACAGGACGAACAGGACGAACAGGACGAACAGGACGAACAGGACGAACAGGACGAACAGGACGAACAGGACGAACAGGACAGAACAGGACGAACAGGACAGGACAGGACAGAACAGGACAGACAGGACAGAACAGGACGAACAGGACGAACAGGACGAACAGGACGAACAGGACGAACAGGACGAACAGGACGAACAGGACGAACAGGACAGACAGGACGAACAGGACGAACAGGACGAACAGGACGAACAGGACGAACAGGACGACAGGACGAACAGGACGAACAGGACGAACAGGACGAACAGGACAGGACAGACAGGACGAACAGGACGAACAGGACAGAACAGGAGGACGAACAGGACGAACAGGAGGACAGAACAGGACGAACAGGACAGAACAGGACGAACAGGACGAACAGGACGAACAGGACGAACAGGACGAACAGGACAGGACAGGACGAACAGGACGAACAGGACAGAACAGGACGAACAGGACGAACAGGACGAACAGGACGAACAGGACAGAACAGGACGAACAGGACGAACAGGACGAACAGGACGAACAGGACGAACAGGACGACAGGACAGGACAGGACAGGACGAACAGGACGAACAGGACGAACAGGACGAACAGGACAGGACAGAACAGGACAGAACAGGACGAACAGGACGAACAGGACGAACAGGACAGGACGAACAGGACGAACAGGACAACAGACAGGACAGAACAGGACGAACAGGACAGGACAGGACGAACAGGACGAACAGGACAGAACAGAACAGACAGGACGAACAGGACGAACAGGACGAACAGGACGAACAGGACGAACAGGACGAACAGGACGAACAGGACAGGACAGGACGAACAGGACGAACAGGACGAACAGGACGAACAGGACGAACAGGACGAACAGGACGAACAGGACGAACAGGACGAACAGGACGAACAGGACAGGACGGACGAACAGGACGAACAGGACGAACAGGACGAACAGGACGAACAGGACGAACAGGACGAACAGGACGAGGACAGGACGAACAGGACGAACAGGACAGAACAGGACGAACAGGACGAACAGGACGAACAGGACGAACAGGACGAACAGGACGAACAGGACGAACAGGACGAACAGGACAGACAGGACGAACAGGACACAGGACAGGACAGGACAGGACAGGACAAACAGGACGAACAGGACGAACAGAGGACAGAACAGGACAGAACAGGACAGAACAGGACGAACAGGACGAACAGGACGAACAGGACGAACAGGACGAACAGGACAGAACAGGACGAACAGGACAGGACAGGACGAACAGGACGAACAGGACGAACAGGACAGAACAGGACGAACAGGACGAACAGGACGAACAGGACGAACAGGACGAACAGGACGAACAGGACGAACAGGACGAACAGGACGAACAGGACAGAACAGGACAGAACAGGACGAACAGGACAGGAGGACGAACAGGACGAACAGGACAAACAGGACGAACAGGACAGAACAGAGACGGACAGGACGAACAGGACGAACAGGACGAACAGGACGAACAGGACAGAACAGGACGAACAGGACGAACAGGACAAACAGGACGAACAGGACAGAACAGGACGAACAGGACGAACAGGACAGGACAGGACAGGACGAACAGGACGAACAGGACGAACAGGACGAACAGGACGAACAGGACAGGACAGGACAGACAGGACGAACAGGACAGAACAGGACGAACAGGACAGACAGGACGAACAGGACAAACAGGACGAACAGGACGAACAGGACAGAACAGGACGAACAGGACGAACAGGACGAACAGGACGAACAGGACGAACAGGACGAACAGGACGAACAGGACAGAACAGGACGAACAGGACGAACAGGACGAACAGGACGAACAGGACGAACAGGACGAACAGGACGAACAGGACGAACAGGACGAACAGGACGAACAGGACGAACAGGACGAACAGGACGAACAGGACGAACAGGACGAACAGGACGACACAGACGAACAGGACGAACAGGACGAACAGGACGAACAGGACGAACAGGACGAACAGGACGAACAGGACGAACAGGACGAACAGGACGAACAGGACGAACAGGACGAACAGGACGAACAGGACGAACAGGACGAACAGGACGAACAGGACGAACAGGACGAACAGGACGAACAGGACGAACAGGACGAACAGGACGAACAGGACGAACAGGACGAACAGGACAGAACAGGACGAACAGGACGAACAGGACGAACAGGACAGAACAGGACGAACAGGACGAACAGGACAGAACAGGACGAACAGGACGAACAGGACGAACAGGACGAACAGGACGAACAGGACGAACAGGACAGAACAGGACGAACAGGACGAACAGGACAGGACAGGACGAACAGGACGAACAGGACGAACAGGACGAACAGGACGAACAGGACAGAACAGGACGAACAGGACGACGAACAGGACGAACAGGACAGAACAGGACGAGGACAGGACGAACAGGAGGACAGAACAGGACGAACAGGACGAACAGGACGAACAACAGACGAACAGGACGAACAGGACGAACAGGACGAACAGGACGAACAGGACGAACGAACAGGACGAACAGGACAGAACAGGACGAACAGGACGAACAGGACGAACAGGACGAACAGGACGAACAGGACGAACAGGACAGAACAGGGACAGGACAGGACGAACAGGACAGGACAGGACGAACAGGACGAACGAACAGGACGAACAGGACGAACAGGACAGGACAGACGAACAGGACGAACAGGACAGGACAAGACGAACAGGACGAACAGGACAGAACAGGACGAACAGGACGAACAGGACGAACAGGACGAACAGGACGAACAGAACGAACAGGACGAACAGGACGAACAGGACGAACAGGACAGAACAGGACAAACAGGACGAACAGGACGGAACAGGACGAACAGGACGAACGAAACAGAACGAACAGGACGAACAGGACGAACAGGACAAACAGGACGAACAGGACGAACAGGACGAACAGGACGAACAGGACGAACAGGACGAACAGGACGAACAGGACGAACAGGACGAACAGGACGAACAGGACGGAACAGGACGAACAGGACAAACAGGACGAACAGGACAAACAGGACGAACAGGACGAACAGGACGAACAGGACGAACAGGACGGACAGGACAGGACAGGACGAACAGGACGAACAGAGACAGAACAGGACGAACAGGACGAACAGGACAAACAGGACGAACAGGAACAGAACAGGACGAACAGGACGAACAGGACGAACAGGACGAACAGGACGAACAGGACGAACAGGACAGACAGGACGAACAGGACGAACAGGACAGAACAGGACGAACAGGACAGAACAGGACAGAACAGGACAGGACAGGACACAGGACGAACAGGACGAACAGGACAGGACAGGACGAACAGGACGAACAGGACGAACAGGACGAACAGGACGAACAGGACGAACAGGACGAACAGGACGAACAGGACGAACAGGACGAACAGGACGAACAGGACGAACAGGACGAACAGGACGAACAGGACGAACAGGACGAACAGGACGAACAGGACGAACAGGACGAACAGGACAGAACAGGACGAACAGGACGAACAGGACGAACAGGACGAACAGGACGAACAGGACGGACGACAGGACGAACAGGACGAACAGGACGAACAGGACGAACAGGACGAACAGGACGAACAGGACGAACAGGACGAACAGGACAGAACAGGACGGACAGGACGAACAGGACGAACAGGACAGGACAGGACAGACAGGACGAACAGGACGAACAGGACGAACAGGACGAACAGGACGAACAGGACGAACAGGACAGACAAACAGGACGAACAGGACGAACAGGACGAACAGGACAGGACAGGACGAACAGGACGAACAGGACAGGACAGGACGAACAGGACGAACAGGACAGAACAGGACGAACAGGACAGAGACAGGACGAACAGGACGAACAGGACAGAACAGAACGAACAGGACAGAACAGGACAGGACGAACAGGACGAACAGGACGAACAGGACGAACAGGACGAACAGGACGAACAGGACAGAACAGGACGAACAGGACGAACAACAGGACGAACAGGACGAACAGGACGAACAGGACGAACAACAGAACAGGAACAGGACGAACAGGACAGAACAGGACGAACAGGACGAACAGGACGAACAGGACAGAACAGGACGAACAGGACGAACAGGACGAACAGGACGAACAGGACGAACAGGACGAACAGGACAGGACAGGACAGGACGAGACAGGACGAACAGGACGAACAGGACGAACAGGACAGAACAGGACAGAACAGGACAGAACAGGACGAACAGGACGAACAGGACAGACAGGAACAGAACAGGAGGACGAACAGGACGAACAAACAGGACGGACGACAGGACGAACAGGACGAACAGGACAGGACAGAACAGGACAGAACAGGACGAACAGGACAGGACAGGACGAACAGGACGAACAGGACACAGGACGAACAGGACAGAACAGGACGAACAGGACAGAACAGGACGAACAGGACGAACAGGACGAACAGGACGAACAGGACGAACAGGACGAACAGGACAGGACAGGACGAACAGGACGAACAGGACGAACAGGACGAACAGGACGAACAGGACGAACAGGACGAACAGGACAGAACAGGACGAACAGGACGAACAGGACGAACAGGACGGACAACAGGACAGACAAACAGGACGAACAGGACGAACAGGACAGACAGAACAGGACAGGACGAACAGGACAGGACGACAGAACAGGACAGGACGAACAGGACGAACAGGACGAACAGGACGAACAGGACAGGACAGACAGGACAGACAGGACGAACAGGACGAACAGGACGAACAGGACAGAACAGGACGAACAGGACGAACAGGACGAACAGGACGAACAGGACGAACAGGACAAACAGGACGAACAGGACGAACAGGACAGACAGGACGAACAGGACGAACAGGACGAACAGGACGAACAGGACGAACAGGACAGAACAGGACGAACAGGACGAACAGGACGAACAGGACGAACAGGACAGACACAGGACGAACAGGACGAACAGGACGAACAGGACGAACAGGACGAACAGGACGAACAGGACGAACAGGACGAACAGGACGAACAGGACGAACAGGACGAACAGGACAACAGGACGAACAGGACGAACAGGACAGAACAGGACGAACAGGACGAACAGGACGAACAGGACGAACAGGACGAACAGGACGAACAGGACAGAACAGGACAGACAGGACGAACAGGACGAACAGGACGAACAGGACAGAACAGGACGAACAGGACGAACAGGACGAACAGGACGAACAGGACGGAACAGGACGAACAGGACGAACAGGACGAACAGGACGAACAGGACGAACAGGACGAACAGGACGAACAGGACGAACAGGACGAACAGGACGAACAGGACGAGACAGGACGAACAGGACGAACAGGACGAACAGGACGAGACAGGACAGACAGGACGAACAGGACAGGACAGGACGAACAGGACGAACAGGACGAACAGGACGAACAGGACGAACAGGACGAACAGGACAGGACAGGACAGGACAGGACAGAACGAACAGGACGGAACAGGACAGACAGGACGAACAGGACGAACAGACGACGAACAGGACGAACAGGACGAACAGGACGAACAGGACGAACAGGACGAACAGGACGAACAGGACGAACAGGACGAACAGGACGAACAGGACGAACAGGACGAACAGGACGAACAGGACGAACAGGACGAACAGGACGAACAGGACAAACAGGACGAACAGGACAGACAGGACGAACAGGACGAACAGGACGAACAGGACGAACAGGACGAACAGGACGAACAGGACGAACAGGACAGACAGGACGAACAGGACGAACAGGACGAACAGGACGAACAGGACGAACAGGACGAACAGGACGAACAGGACGAACAGGACGAACAGGACGAACAGGACAGAACAGGACGAACAGGACGAACAGGACAAACAGGACAGAACAGGACAGACAGGACGAACAGGACGAACAGGACGAACAGGACGAACAGGACGAACAGGACGAACAGGACGAACAGGACGAACAGGACGAACAGGACGAACAGGACGAACAGGACGAACAGGACGAACAGGACGAACAGGACGAACAGGACGGGACGAACAGGACGAACAGGACGAACAGGACGAACAGGACGACAGGACAGAACAGGACGAACAGGACGAACAGGACGAACAGGACGAACAGGACGAACAGGACGAACAGGACGAACAGGACGAACAGGACGAACAGGACGAACAGGACGGAACAGGACAGGACAGGACAGGACAGGACGAACAGGACAGACAGGACGAACAGGACGAACAGGACGAACAGGACGAACAGGACGAACAGGACGAACAGGACGAACAGGACGAACAGGAACGAACAGGACGAACAGGACGAACAGGACGAACAGGACAGAACAGGACGAACAGGACGAACAGGACGAACAGGACGAACAGGACGAACAGGACGAACAGGACGAACAGGACGAACAGGACGAACAGGACGAACAGGACAGAACAGGACGAACAGGACGAACAGGACGAACAGGACAACAGGACGAACAGGACGAACAGGACGAACAGGACAGAACAGGACGAACAGGACGAACAGGACGAACAGGACGAACAGGACGAACGAACAGGACGAACAGGACGAACAGGACGAACAGGACGAACAGGACGAACAGAACGAACAGGACGAACAGGACGAACAGGACGAACAGGAACAGGACGACAGGACGAACAGGACGAACAGGACGAACAGGACGAACAGGACGAACAGGACGAACAGGACGAACAGGACAGGACGAACAGGACGAACAGGACGAACAGGACGAACAGGACGAACAGGACAGACAGGACGAACAGGACGAACAGGACGAACAGGACGAACAGGACGAACAGGACGAAGGACGAACAGGACGAACAGGACGAACAGGACAGAACAGGACGAACAGGACGAACAGGACAGAACAGGACGAACAGGACGAACAGGACGAACAGGACGAACAGGACGAACAGGACGAACAGGACGAACAGGACGAACAGGACGAACAGGACGAACAGGACAGGACAGGACGAACAGGACGAACAGGACGAACAGGACGAACAGGACGAACAGGACGAACAGGACGAACAGGACGAACAGGACGAACAGGACGAACAGGACGACGAACAGGACGAACAGAACGAACAGGACGAACAGGACGAACAGGACGAACAGGACAGAACAGGACGGAACAGGACGAACAGGACAGGACGAACAGGACGAACAGGACGGAACAGGACGAACAGGACGAACAGGACGAACAGGACGAACAGGACGAACAGGACGAACAGGACGAGCAGGACGAACAGGACGAACAGGACGAACAGGACGAACAGGACGAACAGGACGAACAGGACGAACAGGACAGAACAGGACGAACAGGACGAACAGGACGAACAGGACGAACAGGACGAACAGGACGAACAGGACGAACAACAGGACAGAACAGGAACGAACAGGACGGAACAGGACGACAAACAGGACGAACAGGACGAACAGGACGAACAGGACGAACAGGACGAACGAACAGGACGAACAGGACGAACAGGACGAACAGGACGAACAGGACGAACAGGACGAACAGGACGAACAGGACGAACAGGACGAACAGGACGAACAGGACGAACAGGACGAACAGGACAGAACAGGACAGACAGGACGAACAGGACAGGACAGGACGAACAGGACGAACAGGACGAACAGGACGAACAGGACGAACAGGACGAACAGGACGAACAGGACGAACAGGACGACAGGACGACAGGACGAACAGGACGAACAGGACGAACAGAACAGGACAGGACGAACAGGACGAACAGGACGAACAGGACGAACAGGACGAACAGACAGGACAGGACGAAGGACGAACAGGACGAACAGGACGAACAGGACGAACAGGACGAACAGGACGAACAGGACGAGGACAGGACGAACAGGACGAACAGGACAGGACGACAGAACGAACAGGACGAACAGGACGACAGGACGAACAGGACGAACAGGACGAACAGGACGAACAGAACAGGACGAACGAACAGGACACGAACAGGACGAACAGGACAAACAGGACGAACAGGACGAACAGGACGAACAGGACGAACAGGACGAACAGGACAGACAGGACGAACAGGACAGGACAGGACAGGACAGGACGAACAGGACGAACAGGACAGACAGGACGAACAGGACGAACAAGGACGAACAGGACGAACAGAACAGGACGAACAGGAACGAACAGGACGAACAGGACGAACAGGACGAACAGGACAGGACGAACAGGACGAACAGGACAGGACGAACAGGACGAAACAGGACGAACAGGACGAACAGGACGAACAGGACAGGACAGGACGAACAGGACGAACAGAACAGGACGAACAGGACGAACAGGACGACAGAACAGGACGAACAGGACGAACAGGACGAAGGACGAGACAGGACGAACAGGACGAACAGGACGAACAGGACGAGACAGGACGAACAGGACAGGACGAACAGGACGAACAGGACGAACAGGACGAACAGGACGAACAGGACGAACAGGACGAACAGGACGAACAGACAGGACGAACAGGACGAACAGGACGAA
>JAECXD010000705.1:0-27865 GCA_018151445.1 Zaprionus inermis | reverse complement strand
TTCTTTCCTTCTCTAATTTGTTTTGCCTATGCGGGTTCCACTCGATTTTTATTGGGTGTTGCCCTTTGCTTTTATTACTTTGCAGTTATAAATTATGCATGGGGTGGGAAAGAGACGCCAATACATATATGCTGCCTCACAATACATCTCAACATATCTAATTAGATTTGTCGTTTGTTTTTTGTGTTGCTGCTCAATGTCTCTTTCGATTGTAAGTGGCTTTAAATATACTAAAAAAATATTATTTTGAATTTTGCAACACACTATAAAATAAAAAAAAAATATAAGATACAAAAAAATAAATATAATTCGCCGCGACACCCAGGAGTTGAACTCCGGACCTCTCGCTTAACAGTCAACTACCATCACCCCTCGACCACTGCATTTCTAACGCAATGACCAATAAAATTGCACTATGAATATTTTCGGTGCACATCATTAAAAAAAAAGGTTGCCACAGAATTAAAAAAAGTTGTCTGCTGCTGGAGTTGAACTGGGGTTCTGACATTAGGAAAAACCGACATAAGCACATGGCCACAGTGCAATACTATTTCTTGAATATCTTCCTTATTTATCGGCCGATCTTATTGAAACTTTGCCAACACGCCCGCATGGTGGTTTTTATCACATGTATAAAGAATGATTGCTGTAGAGCTATATTTGCAGCTACAATCGACTTTTTTTCGATTTGTGGGGGCGGATGGAGGCGTGGCGAAAATCCAAAATAAACTTGATCTGCGTGCAGAATTAACACATATTGTTCCCAAATTTGGTAGCTCTAGCTCTTATAATAGCTGAGATCTAGGTTTTCACACGGACGGACAGACGGCCAGACGGACAGACGGACAGACGGACATGGCTATATCGACTCGGCTGTTCATGCTGATTCAGAATATATATACTTTATGGGGTCGGAGATGTCTCCTTCTGCCTGTTACAAACATTTTCGGTTGGCACAAAGTTATAATACCCTTATACTCTTCGAGTAGCGGGTATACAAATTTTTTAATTTTCGCCTTTCGAGGCCTTAACTGGGACGTAAATTTAAGACTTCCTTCCTATGGCAGTAGACTTCTACTACTTAACTTACCTTCTCTAGCTAATCGTAGAACCATGCTGGGTGTAGTATTTATTAATAACCTCATCCAAGGTGACATTGACAGTGTTGACCTGGTTAGCCAGCTACACTTTTCTGTCCCTTGTAGATTAACACGTAATTACTTACCACTAACTCTTCCTAATTGTAGGTCAAACTATGCCCTACACGATCCGTTTAGTGTATTATGTTCGGATCTTTACTTTCTTTCTTCTAACGCTTCTTCTGTTGCATGCCTAAAATTTGAAATGTTGTCCTATCTATCTAGAATTTAAGTAATCTTTCCTCGAAATTCTTTTCTATCTCGGTAACTTTGCATGCCCGCGTTCTCTATTTCGCGTTTCGCGTTTCGAGTCGTACGTCAGACGACTGTGCCCCTCGGTCGGTTGGGCGGGAGGTGGACATTCGCTGTGTCTGGAATCCGCGCGTAATAAGCATCGGCTTGGTTTTGCAAGGACCACTTGATTATACATTCATTGTATCAACGTCCAAAAAAAAAAAAAAAAAAAAATTAGAAGAACATATAATGTCAATCAGTAAAGTATTCGAAAAGTTACGAATAGCTAACTTAATTTACAGTTAGATAAATGCGAATTTCTGAAGAAAGAAACCGAGTTTCTCGGTCACATTATCACAACTGAAGGTATAAAACCTAACCCAAACAAAATCAACGCAGTAATAAAATTTCCAATTCCGAAAACTCCGAAAGAAATAAAATCTTTCCCTGGACTATGCGGCTTTTATCGCAAGTTCATTCCAAACTTCGTTAAAATAGCAAAATCAATGACCCTTAAACTAAAGAAAGGAGCTTCAATGAATATAAAAGAGAACGATTATATATCCGCCTTTGAGAAACTAAAGTTACTCATCACATCCGATCCAATTCTAATTTGAGCCCCGAAATGTAATATTTATTGAAATATTAGGTAATTGTACATATAAGAAAGTACAAATATTAAGTTTAGTTTAGTTTAGTTCTTCTAAGTTCTCCTTAGTTCTTCAAAAAACGACATTGACCGACCGACGTCTTTGCTACAACAATTCTTTATTAAAAGACAAACCGACTTGCTTGCCTTTTACAACAACTTAACTTCCGACTTTATCTTGCGACTTCTTGACTTCAACTTCAACAACTGACTCCTCGATTATTCTTTACTGCAACTCTGCTTCTATCGATAGGCCCTGCAGCGTTGCCAGCCGTAGTACCCTCACGCTGCCATCACCTCTTTTGTTTACATACATGATTTGAAAAATCTTATTATCCATATAAAGTTGCTTTCTTCGCTACATATATGTGATTATGTACTCAGCGATGTTTGCCATTTTATTTCAAACTTTCTAGGACCGGGGTTGCACAGAAAATTAAAAAGGTATAATTTATTAATAAAGAAATAAGTTAATTATTTAATTTACCAACATGAAATCTTCATAACTTCATCGAGCAACTTACTGAATCTAAACTTTTTAATTTGAAAGGCGGAAACATTGAACAGATCGAATCATATTAAATTAAAATTATTTTAATATTATTTATTTTATTTTGCTGTTGTTTTGTTGACTTTATTATACCCGCTACTCGAAGAGTATAAGAAGCTTTGTGCCAACCGAAAATGTTTGTACCAGGCAGAAGGCAGAAATCTCCGACCACATAAAGTATATATATTCTGAATCAGCATGAACAGCTGAGTCGATATAGCCATGTACGTCTGTCCGTCTGTCCGTCTGTAAGTCCGTATAAAAACCTAGATCTCAGCAATTATAAAAGCTAGAGCTACCAAATTTGGAGACAATATGTGTTAATTCTGCACGCAGAACATGTTTCTTTTGGATTTTTGCCACGCTGCCATCAAATAATTTTTTATACATGTGATAAAAACCACCATGCGGGCGTGTTGCCTAAGTTTCAATAAGATCGGCCGGTAAATAAGGAAGATATTCAAGAAATAGTATTGCACTGTGGCCATGTGCTTATGTTGGGTTTTTTCTAATTTTAGTTCCCGAGTTCAACTCCAGCAGCAGGCAACATTTATTTATTAAATATGTGCACCGAAATTTTCATATTGCAATTTTATCGGCCATTGCGTAAGAAGTGCAGTGGTCGAGTAGTGATGGTAGTTGACTGTTCAGCGAGAGGTCCGGAGTTCAACTCCTGGGTGCGAGTCGGCCGGCGGCTCTGTGATGTGTATTTTTTCACTTTTGAAAAATATTTATGTTTAATTAAAAGAAAATAAGCAAATGATAAACAAAACCACGCCGCCGCGCCGCTTTGCATATTTATTCTTTACATGTATAATAATCTAAATGGTCTGATAATGCAACTTTGCCGACGTTGGTTTCAATGCGGCGACGGCGCGGTGCAAGTAGTGGCTGCTTGTAGAGATTTAGTTTTTGGAGACCGATGGTTCGAATCCACATGGGCCCAACAAATAATTTGTTTTATTTTGTTCCGTTGTTGTTGTTGTTTTTTTTTTTTTTGTAGAAGCCATATTAATTCATATTACACATGTACATTGTAAATTCATAGCCCATGTAATTTAAGTTTTACATCAAAAATCAAATGCAATTGGACTTGGTCTTGAAGAAGTTTTCTATTATAATGCCAGTAAAGTAAAGTAATAAAGTAATAATTATGACATTTGTTTTGCAATGTATATAAAGTACAAAATAAGTTTTTCATATATTTAAAGTCAGTTAGAATCAAAAGAGATAGTCAACAGCAATAGACTCAAGAAATCTGATTTGACATATTCAACTGATTCATTACAATGTGAGACACCACATATGCATGTATGGACATCTCATTTGCGTATACATCAAACAGCCAAGTTCCAACTGTAAGGAAATAAGCGTAAAGCTCAATATCCAATTAGAACTATGAATGTCAAACTTTCATAGACAAAACAAAAAAGAGACGAAAAAAATGGAAAGCAAGAACGCATTTAACACGCGCCTTTTTTCGTAGTATTGCACGCTGCGTAAAGGCGCGTGCCAGCATTTTTCCCGCGTTTTGACACTTGTATTTTGCCATTCACATTTAAATTCATTATTAGCGATTAATTGAGGGGCAGTGAATGTGAGCTAAAACAATAAAAATTACATCGTAACGCAATTTTCATTGCGAATAAATATTAATAATTCTATTACTTTAATTAATATAATAAATATTATTATTATTAATATTTATTAAATTGTATAATAATTAAATTTTGTAATTAATCATATAAAAAAGTTTTGCAATAGCTATACAGTATACAGCAATAGCTGTATATATAAATATATATATATAGTAACATATCCATTCAACGCCTACACTTAAAACCCAATTGTCAATTAGAATATAACAAAGACACTATTGTAAAACTCACATAACTCACATACACACATTAAAATTTAAGTACAAAATGTAATCAAAGAACAAGAGCCCTTCGATTAACTTTGAACATTTACGCATGCGCCTAGTGTCATGTTCACCCCATACTTCAAAAGTACAATTCCAAAGAACAATTACCACAGATCGCGAACCAAGACGCTGACTCTAGAACAATAACAAACAATTGTCCCCCGACTGTTTAAAATGCTAACGATAAACAATTCTCCCCAAATTCAAATTCGACCACTTGGCGACAATAGCTAGCCCAAACATTCAAACCAACAGAAATATTAAAACCTCATTGAGTCACTGCTCACGCACTTGTCTCAAATTACTTGGGTTATCAAATTACCCCCCTATCTTTAAGGGACTCCCTCTTCACGAGATCATAAATATGTACACTGTCTCAAAGACACTTCGCTCTTTAGCGACTTCCTATCTTAAAGACACTTCGCTCTTCGACTTAAATTTGCTATTTAAACCCCAACGCATCCCGTTAGGACAGTTCAGTTCAGATACAGTTATTTCCGAGATAGCTGCTGTTCAGCCGCCCCGTTCATCGAATAGCAACCAAACGGCCTTGGTTCTTCTATTTAAAAAGAAGATAGTGTTATTAAATAAAAATAAAATAAACTTTGTTTATTTTTTTTTAAAACCAAATAACCAGTGAACTCATTATTATCGCAGTCGGAAGGATCATTAGTAAAAGTGTGCGACTTGTTTATAATCGGTCCAGTGAAAAGGGGCATCTTGTATAATCAAGTGCACTCCCTTAGGATTGACCATCGCGAATCGGCGCAACATAAACTCGAATCGTATTACACGTGTTACTCTTTATCCGCCAATGAATCTTACGCGATCGTAAGTGCAGAAGTTTCCATTTAATAGGAAACCTCACTGCAAAAGACAACCACAAAAGTGTAAAAACAACAACCATTGAAACTAAAACGTCTAAAGACACAACATCCCCAAACAAACAACACAATGACTAACGAAACATTGTCCGACCAAAACCTCAACAAGCCATGAGTCAAATAAGGCAAGTGCTCTCGTTCAGTGGAATTTATCGAATTTATACTTCGACTATATCCTACTACGGATGTACGTCAAAACCACGTTTTTTTCACTGCAATTGAAATGCAAATCTTTGGAGATGCCCAACGAGTGTCCCAACTATCAGGATCCAGCACATGGACCGATTTGATGACAGTCCTCATCAGTGAATACAAGACGCACATCCCCTGCGTAGAACTTCTAAGACGTCTCTACAACACACCATTCTCCACTAGCATACGTAAGTTCGTTGAAGAACTAGAAAATAAATCCTTTGTAATATGAAATAAATTAATGCTAGAAAATAATCATAGCAACACAGAATTATACACAAAAGCCCTCAATTACACAGTAAAACATGTTATTATGAGAAAGTTTCCCGATAGGTTAACACACCAATGACAACAACTTCATATAATTCAAACCCCACTTCAAGTTCAAAACCTGTTGAAGACCAGCAAGCAATGAACGAATTTAGACAAAAACTCCATCAAGGTAGATCTCAGAATCTCTTGAATCACAGTCAATTGCATAATACCAATGCACCTAATCCACCTGTAAAAAGACAAAGAGAGAGCTCCAGTGGCCAACATAAAATGGACACAGGAGAAAATTTGTCAACCAGCCTCAGAATCGTAAAGCAACACCGAAGAGGAAACCCATACCTGAAAATAAAAACAAGTAGGAAAGGCTACAGTCGAGCTGACTCGACTGTGATATACCCGCTACAATTCTTCGGAAAAACACGTGCCAAATGTGAACAATGCGTTCTTGCTTTTTATTTCTTTCCGTCTCTAATTTGTTTTGCCTATGCAAGTTCCACTCGATTTTTATTGGATGTTGCCCTTTGCTTTTATTACTTTGCAGTTATAAATTATGCATGTGGGAAAGAGACGCCTATACATACATATATGCTGCCTCACAATACATCTCAACATATCTAATTAGATTTGTCGTTTGTTTTTTGTGTTGCTGCTCAATGCCTCTTTCGATTCTAAGTGGCTTTAAATATAGTAAAAATTTATTTTGAATTTTGCAACACACCATAAAATAAAAAAAAATATAAGATACAAAAAAAATAAAAATATGGCGCCGCGGCACCCAGGAGTTGAACTCCGGACCTCTCGCTTAACAGTCAACTACCATCACCACTCGACCACTGCATTTCTAACGCAATGACCAATAATATTGCACTATGAATATTTTCGGTGCACATCATTAAAAAAAAAGGTTGCCACAGAATTAAAAAAAGTTGTCTGCTGCTGGAGTTGAACTGGGGTTCTGACATTAGGAAAAACCGACATAAGCACATGGCCACAGTGCAATAATATTTCTTGAATATCTTCCTTATTTATCGGCCGATCTTATTGAAACGTTCGCAACTCGCCCGCATGGTGGCTTTTATCACATGTATAAAAACTGATTTCTGTAGAGCTATATTTGCAGCTACAATTGACTTTTTTTCGATTTGTGGGGGCGGATGGAGGCGTGGCGAAAATCCAAAATAAACTTGATCTGCGTGCAGAATTAACACATATTGTTCCCAAATTTGGTAGCTCTAGCTCTTATAATAGCTGAGATCTAGGATTTCACACGGACGGACAGACAGACAGACGGACAGACGGCCAGACGGACAGACGGACATGGCTATATCGTCTCGGCTGTTCATGCTGATTCAGAATATATATACTTTATGGGGTCGGAGATGTCTCCTTCTGCCTGTTACAAACATTTTCGGTTGGCACAAAGTTATAATACCCTTATACTCTTCGAGTAGCGGGTATAAAAAGGTTGCCACAGAATTAAAACAAGTCGGAAAGGCTACAGTCGAGCTGACTCGACTGTGATATACCCGCTACAATTCTTCGGAAAAACACGTGCCAAATGTGAACAATGCGTTCTTGCTTTTTATTTCTTTCCGTCTCTAATTTGTTTTGCCTATGCGGGTTCCACTCGATTTTTATTGGATGTTGCCCTTTGCTTTTATTACTTTGCAGTTATAAATTATGCATGTGGAAAAGAGACGCCTATACATACATATATGCTGCCTCACAATACATCTCAGCATATCTAATTAGATTTGTCGTTTGGTTTTTGTGTTGCTGCTCAATGTCTCTTTCGATTCTAAGTGGCTTTAAATATACTAAAAATTTATTTTGAATTTTGCAACACACTATAAAATAAAAAAAAATATAAGATACAAAAAAATAAATATAATTTTTTCGATTTGTGGGGGCGGATGGAGGCGTGGCGAAAATCCAAAATAAACTTGATCTGCGTGCAGAATTAACACATATTGTTCCCAAATTTGGTAGCTCTAGCTCTTATAATAGCTGAGATCTAGGATTTCACACGGACGGACAGACAGACAGACGGACAGACGGCCAGACGGACAGACGGACATGGCTATATCGTCTCGGCTGTTCATGCTGATTCAGAATATATATACTTTATGGGGTCGGAGATGTCTCCTTCTGCCTGTTACAAACATTTTCGGTTGGCACAAAGTTATAATACCCTTATACTCTTCGAGTAGCGGGTATAAAAAGGTTGCCACAGAATTAAAAACAAGTCGGAAAGGCTACAGTCGAGCTGACTCGACTGTGATATACCCGCTACAATTCTTCGGAAAAACACGTGCCAAATGTGAACAATGCGTTCTTGCTTTTTATTTCTTTCCGTCTCTAATTTGTTTTGCCTATGCAAGTTCCACTCGATTCTTATTGGATGTTGCCCTTTGCTTTTATTACTCTGCAGTTATAAATTATGCATGTGTGATAGAGACGCCTATACATACATACATATATGCTGCCTCACAATACATCTCAACATATCTAATTAGATTTGTCGTTTGTATTTTGTGTTGCTGCTCAATGTCTCTTTCGATTTTAAGTGGCTTTAAATATACTAAAAATTTATTTTGAATTTTGCAACACACTATAAAATAAAAAAAAATATAAGATACAAAAAAATAAATTTAAGTCGCCCAGGCACACCCAGGAGTTGAACTCCGGACGTCTCGCTGAACAGTCAACTACCATCACCACTCGACCACTGCACTTCTTTCGCAATAACCGATAAAATTGCACCATGAATATTTTCGGTGCACATAATTAAAAAAAAAAAGTTGCCACATAATTTAAAAAAAAGTTGCCACATAATTAAAAAAAGTTGTCTGCTGCTGGTGTTGAACTCGGGTACTAACATTAGGAAAAACCGACACAGGCACATGGCCACAAGGCAATACTATTTCTTGAATATCTTCCTTATTTATCGGCCGATCTTATTGAAACTTTCGCAACACGCCCGGATGGTGGTTTTTATCACATGGATAAAAAATGAATGCTGTAGAGCTATATTTGCAGCTATTATCGATTTATTATCGATTTTTGGGGGCGGATGGAGGCGTGGCAAAAATCCAAAATAAACTTGATCTGCGGGCATAATTAACACATATTGTCTCCAAATTTGGTAGCTCTAGCTCTTATAATAGCTGAGATCTAGATTTTCATACGGACAGACAGACGGACAGACGGACAGACGGACAGACGGACAGACGGACAGACGGACAGACGGACAGACGGACAGACGGACATGGCTATATCGACTCGGCTGTTCATGCTGATTCAGAATATATATACTTTATGGGGTCGGAGATGTCTCCTTCTGCCTGTTACAAACATTTTCGGTTGGCACAAAGTTATAATACCCTTATACTCTTCGAGTAGCGGGTATAAAAATGATTGCTGTAGAGCTATATTTGCAGCTACAATCGACTTTTTTTCGATTTGTGGGGGCGGATGGAGGCGTGGCGAAAATCCAAAATAAACTTGATCTGCGCGCAGAATTAACACATATTGTCAACAAATTTGGTAGCTGTAGCTCTGATAATAGCTGAGATCTAGGTTTTCACACGGACGGACTGTATAAATTCGTTTGCCACAAAACTATAATATCCTTATACTCTACGAGTAGCGGGTATAAAAATGATTGTTGTGGAGCTATATTTGCAGCTACAATCGACTTTTTTTCGATTTGTGGGGGCGGATGGAGGCGTGGCGAAAATCCAAAATAAACTTGATCTGCGTGCAGAATTAACACATATTGTTCCCAAATTTGGTAGCTCTAGCTCTTATAATAGCTGAAATCTAGGTTTTCACACGGACGGACAGACAGACAGACGGCCAGACGGACAGACGGACGGACGGACATGGCTATATCGACTCGGCTGTTCATGCTGATTCAGAATATATATACTTTATGGGGTCGGGGATGTCTCCTTCTGCCTGTTACAAACATTTTCGGTTGGCACAAAGTTATAATACCCTTATACTCTTCGAGTTGCGGGTATAAAAATACTACAAATACCCACAAGCATTTGACAAGGAAGTCAACAATCAAATAATCGAAATTTTACAACAAAACATCATTCAAAAATCAAAATCTCCATACTGTTCTCCTATTTGGATAGTTCCAAAGAAGAGTGATGCCTCAGGCAAACAGAAATACCGTTTAGTCATTGATTACCGCAGTCTCAATGAAATAACCATTGATGACAAGTTCCCCATCCCTGTAATGGATGAGATACTAGACAAACTTGGACGTTGTCAGTACTTCACCACTATTGATCTAGCAAAAGGTTTCCATCAAATCCAAGTGGACCAGCGATCAATAGCTAAAACTGCATTCTCTACCAAATATGGACATTACGAACACACTCGAATACCCTTTGGTCTCAAAAATGCACCAGCAACATTTCAACGTTGCATGAACAACCTTTTAGAAGAACTAATCTATAAGGATTGTCTTGTTTACTTAGATAATATTATCGTTTATTTCACTTCATCAATGACCTACCTTTGGTCATACATAACTCCCGTACTCTTATGTATGCGGATGATGTAAAGCTTTGTTATCAATTTAAAGATGACTACTGCCACTCGCACTTACAAGCCGACCTAGATAGTTTTCATTCCTGGTGTTGTGCAAATTTCTTAAACCTGAACAGCTCCAAATGCAAGCTGATGACATTCTATCGAGCCAGTCCAAAGTACGTTTCCTACACTCTTTGTGGTTGTGTCTTAGAAAGAATTACTCTAGTTGAAGATCTTGGGGTCCGTTTGGACCGAAAACTAAAGTTTTCCGAACATATTTCCCATATGGTCAATAAAGCCATGGGTGTGCTTGGCTTTATTAAGAGATGGTCTAAGGAGTTTGACGATCCTTATGTAACAAAGACCCTCTACACCTCACTTGTTCGTCCAATTCTGGAATATGGATCATGCGTATGGTGTCCCCAGTACACTACTCACAAAAACCGCATTGAATCTGTACAAAACAAGTCGGAAAGGCTACAGTCGAGCTGACTCGACTGTGATATACCCGCTACAATTCTTCGGAAAAACACGTGCCAAATGTGAACAATGCGTTCTTGCTTTTTATTTCTTTCCTTCTCTAATTTGTTTTGCCTATGCGGGTTCCACTCGATTTTTATTGGATGTTGCCCTTTGCTTTTATTACTTTGCAGTTATAAATTATGCATGTGGGAAAGAGACGCCTATACATTCATATATGCTGCCTCACAATATATCTCAACATATCTAATTAGATTTGTCGTTTGTTTTTTGGGTTGCTGCTCAATGTCTCTTTCGATTCTAAGTGGCTTTAAATATACTTAAAATTTATTTTGAATTTTGCAACACACTATAAAATAAAAAAAAATATAAGATACAAAAAAATAAATATAATTCGCCGCGGCACACAGGAGTTGAACTCCGGACCTCTCGCTTAACAGTCAACTACCATCACCTCTCGACCACTGCATTTCTAACGCAATGACCAATAAAATTGCACTATGAATATTTTCGGTGCACATCATTAAAAAAAAAGTTGCCACATAATTAATAAAAAAAAAAAAAAAAGTTGCCACATATTTAAAAAAAGTTGTCTGCTGCTGGAGTTGAATGCAGAATTAACACATATTGTTCCTAAATTTGGTAGCTCTAGCTCTTATAATAGCTGAGATCTAGGTTTTCACACGGACGGACAGACAGACAGACGGACAGACGGCCAGACGGACAGACGGACATGGCTATATCGACTCGGCTGTTCATGCTGATTCAGAATATATATACTTTATGGGGTCGGAGATGTCTCCTTCTGCCTGTTACAAACATTTTCGGTTGGCACAAAGTTATAATACCCTTATACTCTTCGAGTAGCGGGTATAAAAAGGTTGCCACCGAATTAAAAAAAGTTGTTTGCTGCTGGAGTTGAACTCGGGCTCTGACATTAGGAAAAACCGACTTAAGCACATGGCCACAGTGCAATGCTATTTCTTGAATATCTTCCTTATTTATCGGCCGATCTTATTGAAACTTTGCCAACGATTGCTGTAGAGCTATATTTGCAGCTACAATCGACTTTTTTTTCGATTTGTGGGGGCGGATGGAGGCGTGGCGAAAATCCAAAATAAACTTGATCTGCGTGCAGAATTAACACATATTGTCCCCAAATTTGGTAGCTCTAGCTCTTATAATAGCTGAGATCTAGGTTTTCACACGGACGGACGGACAGACAGACGGACAGACGGACATGGCTATATCGACTCGGCTGTTCATGCTGATTCAGAATATATATACTTTATGGGGTCGAAGATGTCTCCTTCTGCCTGTTACAAACATTTTCGGTTGGCACAAAGTTATAATACCCTTATACTCTTCGAGTAGCGGGTATAAAAATTTTTTAATTTTCGCCTTACGAGGCCTTAACTGGGACGTAAATTTAAGACTTCCTTCCTATGGCAGTAGACTTCTACTACTTAACTTACCTTCGCTAGCTAATCGTAGAACCATGCTGGGTGTAGTATTTATTAATAACCTCATCCAAGGTGACATTGACAGTGTTGACCTGGTTAGCCAGCTACACTTTTCTGTCCCTTGTAGATTAACACGTAATTACTTACCACTAACTCTTCCTAATTGTAGGTCGAACTATGCCCTACACGATCCGTTTAGGGTATTATGTTCGGACTATAATAATCTTTACTTTCTTTTTTCTAACGCTTCCTCTGTTGCATGCCTAAAATTTGAAATGTTGTCCTATCTATCTAGAATTTAAGTAATCTTTCCTCGAAATTCTTTTCTATCTCGGTAACTTTGCATGCCCGCGTTCTCTATTTCGCGTTTCGCGTTTCGAGTCGTACGTCAGACGACTGTGCCCCTCGGTCGGTTGGGCGGGAGGTGGACATTCGCTGTGTCTGGAATCCGCGCGTAATAAGCATCGGCTTGGTTTTGCAAGGACCACTTGATTATACATTCATTGTATCAACGTCCAAAAAAAAAAAAAAAAAAATTAGAAGAACATATAATGTCAATCAGTAAAGTATTCGAAAAGTTACGAATAGCTAACTTAATTTACAGTTAGATAAATGCGAATTTCTGAAGAAAGAAACCGAGTTTCTCGGTCACATTATCACAACTGAAGGTATAAAACCTAACCCAAACAAAATCAACGCAGTAATAAAATTTCCAATTCCGAAAACTCCGAAAGAAATAAAATCTTTCCCTGGACTATGCGGCTTTTATCGCAAGTTCATTCCAAACTTCGTTAAAATAGCAAAACCAATGACCCTTAAACTAAAGAAAGGAGCTTCAATTTATATAAAAGAGAACGATTATATATCCGCCTTTGAGAAACTAAAGTTACTCATCACATCCGATCCAATTCTAATTTGAGCCCCCAAATGTAATATTTATTGAAATATTAGGTAATTGTACATATAAGAAAGTACAAATATTAAGTTTAGTTTAGTTTAGTTCTTCTAAGATCTCCTTAGTTCTTCAAAAAACGACATTGACCGACCGATGTCTTTGCTACAACAATTCTTTATTAAAAGACAAACCGACTTGCTTGCCTTTTACAACAACTTAACTTCCGACTTTATCTTGCGACTTCTTGACTTCAACTTCAACAACTGACTCCTCGATTATTCTTTACTGCAACTCTGCTTCTATCGATAGGCCCTGCAGCGTTGCCACCCGTAGTACCCTCACGCTGCCATCACCTCTTTTGTTTACATACATGATTTGAAAAATCTTATTATCCATATAAAGTTGCTTTCTTCGCTACATATATGTGATTATGTACTGTTCACGGTGGAATATCTGAAAGTGGAGGTGGAAACTCAGCGATGTTTGCCATTTTATTTCAAACTTTCTAGGACCGGGGTTGCACAGAAAATTAAAAAGGTATAATTTATTAATAAAGAAATAAGTTAATTATTTAATTTACCAACATGAAATCTTCATAACTTCATCAAGCAACTTACTGAATCTAAACTTTTCAATTTGAAAGGCGGAAACATTGAACAGATCGAATCATATTAAATTAAAATTATTTTAATATTATTTATTTTATTTTGCTGTTGTTTTGTTGACTTTATTATACCCGCTACTCGAAGAGTATAAGAAGCTTTGTGCCAACCGAAAATGTTTGTAACAGGCAGAAGGCAGAAATCTCCGACCACATAAAGTATATATATTCTGAATCAGCATGAACAGCTGAGTCGATATAGCCATGTACGTCTGTCCGTCTGTCTATCTGTCCGTCTGTAAGTCCGTATAAAAACCTAGATCTCAGCAAAAGCTAGAGCTACCAAATTTGGAGACAATATGTGTTAATTCTGCACGCAGAACATGTTTATTTTGGATTTTTGCCACGCTGCCATCAAATAATTTTGTATACATGTGATAAAAACCACCGTGCGGGCGTGTTGCCTAAGTTTCAATAAGATCGGCCTGTAAATAAGGAAGATATTCAAGAAATAGTATTGCACTGTGACCATGTGCTTATGTCGGTTTTTATACCCGCTACTCGAAGAGTATAAGGGTATTATAACTTTGTGCCAACTGAAAATGTTTGTAACAGGCAGAAGGAGACATCCCCGACCCCATAAAGTATATATATTCTGAGTCAGCATGAACAGCCGAGTCGATATAGCCATGTCCGTCTGTCCGTCTGTCTGTCTGTCTGTCCGTCCGTGTGAAAACCTAGATCTCAGCTATTATAAGAGCTAGAGCTACCAAATTTAGGAACAATATGTGTTAATTCTGCACGCAGATCAAGTTTATTTTAGATTTTCGCCACGCCTCCATCCGCCCCCACAAATCGAAAAAAAGTCGATTGTAGCTGCAAATATAGCTCTACAGCAATCATTTTTTATACATGCGGGCGTGTTGGCAAAGTTTCAATAAAACCGGCCGATAAATGAGGAAGATATTCAAGAAATAGTATTGCACTGTGGCCATGTGCTTATGTCGGTTTTTCCCAATGTCAGAACCCGAGTTCAACTCCAGCAGCAGACAACTTTTTTTAATTATGTGGCAACCTTTTTTTTTTTAATTATGTGGCAACTTTTTTTTTAATGATGTGCACCGAAAATATTCATAGTGCAATTTTATTGGTCATTGCGTTAGAAATGCAGTGGTCGAGTGGTGATGGTAGTTGACTGTTAAGCGAGAGGTCCGGAGTTCAACTCCTGGGTGCCGCGGCGAATTATATTTATTTTTTTGTATCTTATATTTTTATACCCTTGCAGAGGGTATATTAATTTTAGCCAGAAGTTTGCAACGCACCTTAGGAGACATCTCCGACCCTATAAAGTATATATATTCTGAATCAGCATCACCAGAGGAGTCGAAAAATGGATGTCCGTCTGTCCGTCCGTCCGTCCGTCCGTCCGTCCGTCCGTCTGTTGCAACGCAAACTAGTCTCTCAGTTTTTGAGCTATCTTCATGAAACTTGGCATACAAGCTTCTTATTGCTGTAGGCTGTAAATAAGTCGGAACGAGCCAGATCGGACCGATATATCGTATAGCTGTCATAGAAGCTATCGGCCGATTTTTGTTGTTTTTCAAGATATTGCAACAAGATTTGGCAAATCCTATTCTTATTACGTTCTTAATATGCTGTCAAAATTATATCAAAATCGGACCACTATAACATATAGCTGCCATAGGAACAATCGGCTGAAATCACGGTTTTTGTATGCAAACCTGTTTTGTTTTTTGGAAATACCGCACATTATCAATACTTTTTAATGTTATTCAGTAACCCGCCCTTAGTTTTTCCATTTAAATATCTTAGACGTTTATATTCTATAGCTGTTATAGGAACAATCAGTCAGTCCGTCTGTCTGTTGCAACTCAAATTAGTCTCCCAGTTATTGAGCTATCTTCATGAAACTTGGCACACAAGCTTATTATTGCTGAAGGCTGTAAATAAGTCGGAAAGAGCCAGATCGCACCGATATATCGTATAGCTGTCATAGAAGCTATCGGCCGATTTTTGTTGTTTTTCAAGATATTGCAACAAGATTTGGCAAATCCTATTCCTATTACGTTCTTAATGTGCTGTCAAAATTGTATCAAAATCGGACCACTATAACATATAGCTGCCATAGGAACAATCGGCTGAATTTTTTTTTTTTTTTGATATTTTTTTTTTTTTTTGGAAAAACCCCCATTTTTAAATCTTTTTTATGTTAAAAAGTAACCCGCCCTTAGTTTTTCCATTTAAATATCTTAGACGTTTATATTCTATAGCTGTTATAGGAACACTCAGTCAGTCCGCGTGTCTGTTGCAACTCAAATTAGTCCCCTAGTTATTGAGCTATCTTCATGAAACTTTGCTCATAAGCTTCTTATTTCTGCCCTCTTTAAATAAGTCGGAATGGGCCAGATCGGACTGATATATCGTATAGCTGTCATGGAGCCTACGGCCGATTTTCGTTATATTTCAAGATATAGCTATCAGGCTTATCACATCCAAATCTAAGTGTGTCCCTAATAATAAAGTTCGAAATCGAACTTTTATAACTTATAACGATCAACGATCGGCCTTATGAAGGTTCATGTTGCAATTTTATGGAAACCTGAGTACTATTACATATAGCTGTTAAACAAAAAATCATATAGCTGTTATTCAAACGCATTTTTGAATGAGAACTTTCGAAATTTATTTATATTTTATGACCAACAGATCCTTTACAACACAAAGACATTTCCTCATAACATTTTGTGTTAAGTATATAAGAAATCCAGTTATGTACAAAAGCATTAATAGGTAGAATTATTTTTTTTCGAAGCAGGTGTTTGATTCATAGCCTTAATCATGTAAAAATCTTGACTTCCTGTACTGTTATAATTGTTCAATAAATACCACAGAAACCAGCAGCAATCCAAATATATTTTATATTTTGTATAACTGCAAGGGTATGAAACCTTCGGCAAGCCGAAGGTAGCCTTGCTTTCTTGTTTTTTATTTTATGGTGTGTTGCAAAATTCAAAATAAATATTTAGTATATTTAAAGCCACTTAGAATCGAAAGAGACATTGAGCAGCAACACAAAAAACAAACGACAAATCTAATTAGATATGTTGAGATGTATTGTGAGGCAGCATATATGTATGTATAGGCGTCTCTTTCCCACATGCATAATTTATAACTGCAAAGTAATAAAAGCAAAGGGCAACATCCAATAAAAATCGAGTGGAACTTGCATAGGCAAAACAAATTAGAGACGGAAAGAAATAAAAAGCAAGAACGCATTGTTCACATTTGGCACGTGTTTTTCCGAAGAATTGTAGCGGGTATATCATAGTCGAGTCAGCTCGACTGTAGCCTTTCCGACTTGTTTTTATTTTCAGGTATTGGTTTCCTCTTCGGAGTTGCTTTACGATTCTGAGGCTGGTTGACAAATTTTCTCCTGTGTCCATTTTATGTTGGCCACTGGAGCTCTCTCTTTGTCTTTTTACAGGTGGATTAGGTGCATTGGTATTATGCAATTGACTGTGATTCAAGGGATTCTGAGATCTACCTTGATGGAGTTTTTGTCTAAATTCGTTCATTGCTTGCTGGTCTTCAACAGGTTTTGAACTTGAAGTGGGGTTTGAATTATATGAAGTTGTTGTCATTGGTGTGTTAACCTATCGGGAAACTTTCTCATAATAACATGTTTTACTGTGTAATTGAGGGCTTTTGTGTATAATTCTGTGTTGCTATGATTATTTTCTAGCATTAATTTATTTCATATTACAAAGGATTTATTTTCTAGTTCTTCAACGAACTTACGTATGCTAGTGGAGAATGGTGTGTTGTAGAGACGTCTTAGAAGTTCTTCGCAGGGGATGTGCGTCTTGTATTCACTGATGAGGGCTGTCATCAAATCGGTCCATGTGCTGGATCCTGATAGTTGGGACACTCGTTGGGCATCTCCAAAGATTTGCATTTCAATTGCACTGAAAAAAACGTGGTTTTGACGTACATCCGTAGTAGGATATAGTCGAAGTATAAATTCGATCCTTCTAATGAAGGCGCTCAGCTCCTGGGGGTTTCCACTGAACGAGAGCACTTGCCTTATTTGACTCATGGCTTGTTGAGGTTTTGGTCGGACAATGTTTCGTTAGTCATTGTGTTGTTTGTTTGGGGATGTTGTGTCTTTAGACGTTTTAGTTTCAATGGTTGTTGTTTTTACACTTTTGTGGTTGTCTTTTGCAGTGAGGTTTCCTATTAAATGGAAACTTCTGCACTTACGATCGCGTAAGATTCTTTGGCGGATAAAGAGTAACACGTGTAATACGATTCGAGTTTATGTTGCGCCGATTCACGATGGTCAATCCTAAGGGAGTGCACTTGATTATACAAGATGCCCCTTTTCACTGGACCGATTATAAACAAGTCGCACACTTTTACTAATGATCCTTCCGACTGCGATAATAATGAGTTCACTGGTTATTTGGTTTTAAAAAAAAAATAAACAAAGTTTATTTTATTTTTATTTAATAACACTATCTTCCTTTTAAATAGAAGAACCAAGGCCGTTTGGTTGCTATTCGATGAACGGGGCGGCTGAACAGCAGCTATCTCGGAAATAACTGTATCTGAACTGAACTGTCCTAACGGGATGCGTTGGGGTTTAAATAGCAAATTTAAGACGAAGAGCGAAGTGTCTTTAAGATAGGAAGTCGCTAAAGAGCGAAGTGTCTTTGAGACAGTGTACATATTTATGATCTCGTGAAGAGGGAGTCCCTTAAAGATAGGGGGTAATTTGATAACCCAAGTAATTTGAGACAAGTGCGTGAGCAGTGACTCAATGAGGTTTTAATATTTCTGTTGGTTTGAATGTTTGGGCTAGCTATTGTCGCCAAGTGGTCGAATTTGAATTTGGGGAGAATTGTTTATCGTTAGCATTTTAAACAGTCGGGGGACAATTGTTTGTTATTGTTCTAGAGTCAGCGTCTTGGTTCGCGATCTGTGGATCTAAATTTTCACACGGACGGACAGACAGACAGACGGACAGACGGCCAGACGGACATGGCTATATCGACTCGGCTGTTCATGCTGATTCAGAATATATATACTTTATGGGGTCGGAGATGTCTCCTTCTGCCTGTTACAAACATTTACGGTTGGCACAAAGTTATAATACCCTTATACTCTTCGAGTAGCGGGTATAAAAAATATAAGATACAAAAAAATAAATATAATTCGCCGCGGCACCCAGGAGTTCAACTCCGGACCTCTCGCTTAACAGTCAACTACCATCACCACTCGACCACTGCATTTCTAACGCAATGACCAATAAAATTGCACTATGAATATTTTCGGTGCACATCATTAAAAAAAAGTTGCCACATAATTAAAAAAAAAAAAAAAAGTTGCCACAGAATTAAAAAAAGTTGTCTGCTGCTGGAGTTGAACTGGGGTTCTGACATTAGGAAAAACCGACATAAGCACATGGCCACAGTGCAATACCATTTCTTGAATATCTTCCTCATTTATCGGCCGGTTTTATTGAAACTTTCGCAACACGCTCGCAGGGTGGTTTTTATCGCATGTATAAAAATGATTGCTGTAGAGCTATATTTGCAGCTACAATCGACTTTTTTTCGATTTGTGGGGGCGGATGGAGGCGTGGCGAAAATCCAAAATAAACTTGATCTGCGTGCAGAATTAACACATATTGCATTTCTAACGCAATGACCAATAAAATTGCACTATGAATATTTTCGGTGCACATCATTAAAAAAAAAGGTTGCCACATAATTAAAAAAAAAAAGTTTGCCACATAATTAAAAAGAGTTGTCTGCTGCTGGAGTTGAACTCGGGTTCTGACATTGGGAAAAACCGATATAAGCACATGGCCACAGTGCAATACTATTTCTTGAATATCTTCCTCATTTATCGGCCGGTTTTATTAAAACTTTCGCAACACGCCCGCAGGGTGGTTTTTATCGCATGTAGAAAAATGATTGCTGTAGAGCTATATTTGCAGCTACAATCGACTTTTTTTCGATTTGTGGGGGCGGATGGAGGCGTGGCGAAAATCCAAAATAAACTTGATCTGCGTGCAGAATTAACACATATTGTTCCCAAATTTGGTAGCTCTAGCTCTTATAATAGCTGAGATCTAGGTTTTCACACGGACGGACAGACAGACAGACGGACAGACGGACATGGCTATATCGACTCGGCTGTTCATGCTGATTAGGAATATATATACTTTATGGGGTCGGGGATGTCTCCTTCTGCCTGTTACAAACATTTTCGGTTGGCACAAGGTTATAATACCCTTATACTCTTCGAGTAGCGGGTATAAAAAATATAAGATACAAAAAAATAAATATAATTCGCCGCGGCACCCAGGAGTTCAACTCCGGACCTCTCGCTTAACAATCAACTACCATCACCACTCGACCACTGCATTTCTAACGCAATGACCAATAAAATTGCACTATGAATATTTTCGGTGCACATCATTAAAAAAAAAGTTGCCACATAATTAAAAAAAAACAAGTCGGAAAGGCTACAGTCGAGCTGACTCGACTGTGATATACCCGCTACAATTCTTCGGAAAAACACGTGCCAAATGTGAACAATGCGTTCTGGCTTTTTATTTCTTCCCGTCTCTAATTTGTTTTGCCTATGCGGGTTCCCCTCGATTTTTATTGGATGTTGCCCTTTGCTTTTATTACTTTGCAGTTATAAATTATGCATGTGGGAAAGAGACGCCTATACATACATATATGCTGCCTCACAATACATCTCAACATATCTAATTAGATTTGTCGTTTGTTTTTTGTGTTGCTGCTCAATGTCTCTTTCGATTCTAAGTGGCTTTAAATATACTAAAAATTTATTTTGAATTTTGCAACACACTATAAAATAAAAAAAAATATAAGATACAAAAAAAATAAATATAATTCGCCGCGGCACCCAGGAGTTGAACTCCGGACCTCTCGCTTAGCAGTCAACTAACATCACCACTCGACCACTGCATTTCTAACGCAATGACCAATAAAATTGCACTATGAATATTTTCGGTGCACATCATTAAAAAAAAGTTGCCACATAATTAAAAAAAAGGTTGCCACATAGTTAAAAAAAAGTTGTCTGCTGCTGGAGTTGAACTGCGGTTCTGACATTAGGAAAAACCGACATAAGCACATGGCCACAGTGCAATACTATTTCTTGAATATCTTCCTCATTTATCGGCCGGTTTTATTGAAACTTTCGCAACACGCCCGCAGGGTGGTTTTTATCGCATGTATAAAAATGATTGCTGTAGAGCTATATTTGCAGCTACAATCGACTTTTTTTCGATTTGTGGGGGCGGATGGAGGCGTGGCGAAAATCCAAAATAAACTTGATCTGCGTGCAGAATTAACACATATTGCATTTCTAACGCAATGACCAATAAAATTGCACTATGAATATTTTCGGTGCACATCATTAAAAAAAAGTTGCCACATAATTAAAAAAAAAAGGTTGCCACATAAATTAAAAAAAGTTGTCTGCTGCTGGAGTTGAACTGGGGTTCTGACATTAGGAAAAACCGACATAAGCACATGGCCACAGTGCAATACTATTTCTTGAATATCTTCCTCATTTATCGGCCGGTTTTATTGAAACTTTCGCAACACGCCCGCAGGGTGGTTTTTATCGCATGTATAAAAATGATTGCTGTAGAGCTATATTTGCAGCTACAATCGACTTTTTTTCGATTTGTGGGGGCGGATGGAGGCGTGGCGAAAATCCAAAATAAACTTGATCTGCGTGCAGAATTAACACATATTGCATTTCTAACGCAATGACCAATAAAATTGCACTATGAATATTTTCGGTGCACATCATTAAAAAAAAAGGTTGCCACATAATTAAAAAAAAAAGTTTGCCACATAATTAAAAAAAAGTTGTCTGCTGCTGGAGTTGAACTCGGGTTCTGACATTGGGAAAAACCGACATAAGCACATGGCCACAGTGCAATACTATTTCTTGAATATCTTCCTCATTTATCGGCCGGTTTTATTGAAACTTTCGCAACACGCCCGCAGGGTGGTTTTTATCGCATGTAGAAAAATGATTGCTGTAGAGCTATATTTGCAGCTACAATCGACTTTTTTTCGATTTGTGGGGGCGGATGGAGGCGTGGCGAAAATCCAAAATAAACTTGATCTGCGTGCAGAATTAACACATATTGTTCCCAAATTTGGTAGCTCTAGCTCTTATAATAGCTGAGATCTAGGTTTTCACACGGACGGACAGACAGACAGACGGACAGACGGACAGACGGACATGGCTATATCGACTCGGCTGTTCATGCTGATTAGGAATATATATACTTTATGGCGTCGGGGATGTCTCCTTCTGCCTGTTACAAACATTTTCGGTTGGCACAAGGTTATAATAGCCTTATACTCTTCGAGTAGCGGGTATAAAAAATATAAGATATAAAAAAATAAATATAATTCGCCGCGGCACCCAGGAGTTGAACTCCGGACCTCTCGCTTAACAGTCAACTACCATCACCACTCGACCACTGCATTTCTAACGCAATGACCAATAATATTGCACTATGAATATTTTCGGTGCACATCATTAAAAAAAAGGTTGCCACATAATTAAAAAAAAAGGTTGCCACATAATTAAAAAAAAGTTGTCTGCTGCTGGAGTTGAACTCGGGTTCTGACATTGGGAAAAACCGACATAAGCACATGGCCACAGTGCAATACTATTTCTTGAATATCTTCCTCATTTATCGGCCGGTTTTATTGAAACTTTCGCAACACGCCCGCAGGGTGGTTTTTATCGCATGTAGAAAAATGATTGCTGTAGAGCTATATTTGCAGCTACAATCGACTTTTTTCGATTTGTGGGGGCGGATGGAGGCGTGGCGAAAATCCAAAATAAACTTGATCTGCGTGCAGAATTAACACATATTGTTCCCAAATTTGGTAGCTCTAGCTCTTATAATAGCTGAGATCTAGGTTTTCACACGGACGGACAGACAGACAGACGGACAGACGGACAGACGGACATGGCTATATCGACTCGGCTGTTCATGCTGATTAGGAATATATATACTTTATGGCGTCGGGGATGTCTCCTTCTGCCTGTTACAAACATTTTCGGTTGGCACAAGGTTATAATAGCCTTATACTCTTCGAGTAGCGGGTATAAAAAATATAAGATATAAAAAAATAAATATAATTCGCCGCGGCACCCAGGAGTTGAACTCCGGACCTCTCGCTTAACAGTCAACTACCATCACCACTCGACCACTGCATTTCTAACGCAATGACCAATAAAATTGCACTATGAATATTTTCGGTGCACATCATTAAAAAAAAAGGTTGCCACATAATTAAAAAAAAAAAGTTTGCCACATAATTAAAAAAAGTTGTCTGCTGCTGGAGTTGAACTCGGGTTCTGACATTGGGAAAAACCGACATAAGCACATGGCCACAGTGCAATACTATTTCTTGAATATCTTCCTCATTTATCGGCCGGTTTTATTGAAACTTTCGCAACACGCCCGCAGGGTGGTTTTTATCGCATGTATAAAAATGATTGCTGTAGAGCTATATTTGCAGCTACAATCGACTTTTTTCGATTTGTGGGGGCGGATGGAGGCGTGGCGAAAATCCAAAATAAACTTGATCTGCGTGCAGAATTAACACATATTGTTCCCAAATTTGGTAGCTCTAGCTCTTATAATAGCTGAGATCTAGGTTTTCACACGGACGGACAGACAGACAGACGGACAGACGGACATGGCTATATCGACTCGGCTGTTCATGCTGATTAGGAATATATATACTTTATGGGGTCGGGGATGTCTCCTTCTGCCTGTTACAAACATTTTCGGTTGGCACAAGGTTATAATACCCTTATACTCTTCGAGTAGCGGGTATAAAAAATATAAGATACAAAAAAATAAATATAATTCGCCGCGGCACCCAGGAGTTCAACTCCGGACCTCTCGCTTAACAGTCAACTACCATCACCACTCGACCACTGCATTTCTAACGCAATGACCAATAAAATTGCACTATGAATATTTTCGGTGCACATCATTAAAAAAAAGTTGCCACATAATTAAAAAAAAAAAGTCGGAAAGGCTACAGTCGAGCTGACTCGACTGTGATATACCCGCTACAATTCTTCGGAAAAACACGTGAACAATGCGTTCTGGCTTTTTATTTCTTCCCGTCTCTAATTTGTTTTGCCTATGCGGGTTCCCCTCGATTTTTATTGGATGTTGCCCTTTGCTTTTATTACTTTGCAGTTATAAATTATGCATGTGGGAAAGAGACACCTATACATACATATATGCTGCCTCACAATACATCTCAACATATCTAATTAGATTTGTCGTTTGTTTTTTGTGTTGCTGCTCAATGTCTCTTTCGATTCTAAGTGGCTTTAAATATACTAAAAATTTATTTTGAATTTTGCAACACACTATAAAATAAAAAAAAATATAAGATACAAAAAAATATAAATATAATTCGCCGCGGCACCCAGGAGTTGAACTCCGGACCTCTCGCTTAGCAGTCAACTAACATCACCACTCGACCACTGCATTTCTAACGCAATGACCAATAAAATTGCACTATGAATATTTTCGGTGCACATCATTAAAAAAAAAGGTTGCCACATAATTAAAAAAAAAAGTTTGCCACATAATTAAAAAAAGTTGTCTGCTGCTGGAGTTGAACTCGGGTTCTGACATTGGGAAAAACCGACATAAGCACATGGCCACAGTGCAATGCTATTTCTTGAATATCTTCCTCATTTATCGGCCGGTTTTATTGAAACTTTCGCAACACGCCCGCAGGGTGGTTTTTATCGCATGTATAAAAATGATTGCTGTAGAGCTATATTTGCAGCTACAATCGACTTTTTTTCGATTTGTGGGGGCGGATGGAGGCGTGGCGAAAATCCAAAAAAAACTTGATCTGCGTGTAGAATTAACACATATTGTTCCCAAATTTTGTAGCTCTAGCTCTTATAATAGCTGAGATCTAGGTTTTCACACGGACGGACAGACAAACAGACGGACAGACGGACATGGCTATATCGACTCGGCTGTTCATGCTGATTAGGAATATATATACTTTATGGGGTCGGGGATGTCTCCTTCTGCCTGTTACAAACATTTTCGGTTGGCACAAGGTTATAATAGCCTTATACTCTTCGAGTAGCGGGTATAAAAAATATAAGATACAAAAAAATAAATATAATTCGCCGCGGCACCCAGGAGTTCAACTCCGGACCTCTCGCTTAACAGTCAACTACCATCACCACTCGACCACTGCATTTCTAACGCAATGACCAATAAAATTGCACTATGAATATTTTCGGTGCACATCATTAAAAAAAAAGGTTGCCACATAATTAAAAAAAAACAAGTCGGAAAGGCTACAGTCGAGCTGACTCGACCCGCTACCCGCTATACTCGCTACAATTCTTCGGAAAAACACGTGCCAAATGTGAACAATTCGTTCTGGCTTTTTATTTCTTCCCGTCTCTAATTTGTTTTGCCTATGCGGGTTCCCCTCGATTTTTATTGGATGTTGCCCTTTGCTTTTATTACTTTGCAGTTATAAATTATGCATGTGGGAAAGAGACGCCTATACATACATATATGCTGCCTCACAATACATCTCAACATATCTAATTAGATTTGTCGTTTGTTTTTTGTGTTGCTGCTCAATGTCTCTTTCGATTGTAAGTGGCTTTAAATATACTAAAAATTTATTTTGAATTTTGCAACACACTATAAAATAAAAAAAAATATAAGATACAAAAAAAATAAATATAATTCGCCGCGGCACCCAGGAGTTGAACTCCGGACCTCTCGCTTAACAGTCAACTAACATCACCACTCGACCACTGCATTTCTAACGCAATGACCAATAAAATTGCACTATGAATATTTTCGGTGCACATCATTAAAAAAAAAGTTGCCACATAATTAAAAAAAAGGTTGCCACATAGTTAAAAAAAAGTTGTCTGCTGCTGGAGTTGAACTCGGGTTCTGACATTGGGAAAAACCGACATAAGCACATGGCCACAGTGCAATACTATTTCTTGAATAACTTCCTCATTTATCGGCCGGTTTTATTGAAACTTTCGCAACACGCCCGCAGGGTGGTTTTTATCGCATGTATAAAAATGATTGCTGTAGAGCTATCTTTGCAGCTACAATCGACTTTTTTTCGATTTGTGGGGGTGGATGGAGGCGTGGCGAAAATCCAAAATAAACTTGATCTGCGTGCAGAATTAACATATATTGTTCCCAAATTTGGTAGCTCTAGCCTTATAATAGCTGAGATCTAGGTTTTCACACGGACGGACAGACAGACAGATGGACAGACGGACAGACGGACAGACGGACAGACGGCCAGACGGCCAGACGGACAGACGGACATGGCTAGATCGACTCGGCTGTTCATGCTGATTCAAAATATATATACTTATGGGGTCGGAGATGTCTCCTTCTGCCTGTTACAAACATTTTCGGTTGGCACAAAGTTATAATACCCTTATACTCTTCGAGTAGCGGGTATAAAAAATATATAACCCAGGAGTTGAACTCCGGACCTCTCGCTTAACAGTCAGTTACCATCACCAATCGACCACTGCATTTCTAACGCAATGACCAATAAAATTGCACTATGAATATTTTCGGTGCACATCATTAAAAAAAAAGTTGCCACATAATTAAAAAAAAACAAGTCGGAAAGGCTACAGTCGAGCTGACTCGACTGTGATATACCCGCTACAATTCTTCGGAAAAACACGTGCCAAATGTGAACAATGCGTTCTGGCTTTCTATTTCTTCCCGTCTCTAATTTGTTTTGCCTATGCGGGTTCCCCTCGATTTTTATTGGATGTTGCCCTTTGCTTTTATTTTTTTTGCAGTTATAAATTATGCATGTGGGAAAGAGACACCTATACATACATATATGCTGCCTCACAATACATCTCAACATATCTAATTAGATTTGTCGTTTGTTTTTTGTGTTGCTGCTCAATGTCTCTTTCGATTCTAAGTGGCTTTAAATATACTAAACATTTATTTTGAATTTTGCAACACACTATAAAAAAAAAAAAAAAATATAAGATACAAAAAAAATAAATATAATTCGCCGCGGCACCCAGGAGTTGAACTCCGGACCTCTCGCTTAACAGTCAACTACCATCACCACTCGACCACTGCATTTCTAACGCAATGACCAATAAAAATGCACTATGAATATTTTCGGTGCACATCATTAAAAAAAAAGGTTGCCACATAATTAAAAAAAAAAAGTTTGCCACATAATTAAAAAAAGTTGTCTGCTGCTGGAGTTGAACTGGGGTTCTGACATTAGGAAAAACCGACATAAGCACATGGCCATAGTGCAATACTATTTCTTGAATATCTTCCTTATTTATCGGCCGATCTTATTGAAACTTTGCCAACACGCCCGCATGGTGGTTTTTATCACACATATTTGCAGCTACAATCGACTTTTTTTCGATTTGTGGGGGCGGATGGAGGCGTGGCGAAAATCCAAAATAAACTTGATCTGCGTGCAGAATTAACACATATTGTTCCCAAATTTGGTAGCTCTAGCTCTTATAATAGCTGAGATCTAGGTTTTCACACGGACGGACAGACAGACAGACGGACAGACGGACAGACGGACAGACGGACAGACGGACAGACGGCCAGACGGCCAGACGGCCAGACGGACAGACGGACAGACGGACATGGCTATATCGACTCGGCTGTTCATGCTGATTCAGAATATATATACTTTATGGGGTCGGAGATGTCTCCTTCTGCCTGTTACAAACATTTTCGGTTGGCACAAAGTTATAATGCCCTTATACTCTTCGAGTAGCGGGTATAACAAAGTCGGAAAGGCTACAGTCGAGCTGACTCGACTGTGATATACCCGCTACAATTCTTCGGAAAAACACGTGCCAAATGTGAACAATGCGTTCTGGCT